>JAFVLL020019202.1:0-46793 GCA_021397915.2 Tor tambroides
GGTCTCTAGTTTCTGTGCTGTCAGAATGATTTAGTTTGATTGTGTTCTGAAACTCCTCTAGCGAAAACAAACAGGCAGCTCATAACAGCAGCAAGCGAGTGTATCATTATCAAATTGATTTAATCATAGTCAGGCCTCTGAATGGCCCACTCACACACTGAGTTAATTGCCTTCAAGAGTGTCTGAAATGGAGCATCCTCCATTTGACTCTCCTTTGCTGCCTTTGAAACGGGCTCCACTGGCCTTGGATCAGCGGCCCAGAGCCCTGCGTATTGTGCACACTCACACAGGACTGAATAAGCTCAGATATTTTCTCTTTTTTTGCACGATTGTGGCACAAACCAACCTCAAAGAGCTGCCAAACTGGGCTGGGAAGAGGAGGGGAGAGCAGGGTAGATGGGTACGGTAGCGGTCCCTACTTTTTCAGCCAAGAGATTGACCTTCACTTGTCATTTCAGGCGCAGCAAAATGGAGTGCTGTTGTTAGGAGCAATGGAAGCCCTCCAACTCCGCACCCGCTGCAAACTGACCGTACCGGGTTCACGCTTTCTCTTCATTAGTGCCGAATCCCACGGGAGTATTTGTAAACAGTTTCCTGTCACAAATGCAGAGGGGAAAAAAACGACCCCCCGCCTCTGCCGTTTTCCTGCGCAGGTTTGGATGTGTCGTTTGGTGTGACATCAGACCCAGGTCAATGCTTAGGGATGGAGGAAATGGAGTCAAATTGACTCTCTTTGTTACAGCTTTGCAAAAACACCCATGTAAACTCTTAAAAATAAAAGTTTCCAAAAGGGGGCTTTCACAGCGATGTCATAGAAAAACCATTATTGGACTTTTTCAGTAAACAGATCCTAAAAGAACCATGATTTTCTTGGTGTGAACACCATTTTAATAATCTATTCTCTTAATGACAGTTAAGTTCCAAAGGGGATTTTTTGCAGTAGAAGGACCATTTTGGGTTCTTCAAAGACCCTTTCGGTGAACAGTTCCATTTTTTTTTTTTGTTAGTGTGAAGAACATTTCATAATCTAAAAAACCTTCTTCCATTATGAAGATCCTTTTGTATAATGTTAAAGGTTCTACATGGAACCATCGATGCCAATGAAGAACTTTTATTTTTAAGAATGTAACAAACCTTTTGTGCAATGGAAAGGATCAATGGAGGTTAAAGATTCTTCACGGAACCATCAATGAAAAAGTTCCATGGATGTTGAAGATTCTACATGGAACCATTGATGCCAATGAAGAACCTTTATTTCAAGAATGTAACAAACCTTTTGTGCAATCAAAATGTTCAATGAATGTTAAAGGTTCTACTTGGAACCATTGATGCCAATGAAGAACTTTTATTTTTAAGAATGTAAAAAAAACTTTTGTGCATATTGGAAAGGTTCGGTGGAGGTTAAAGGTTCTTCATGGAACCATTGATGAAAATGTACCATGGATGCTAAAGGTTCTACATGGAACCATTGATGCCAAATGAAGAACCTTTATTCTTAAGAATGTAACAAACCTTTTGTGCATTGGAAAGGTTCAATGGAGGTTAAAGGTTCTTCATGGAACCATCGATGAAAAGGTACCATGGATGTTGAAGGTTCTACATGGAACCATTTATGCCTATAAAGAACCTTTATTTCAAGAATCGAAATGTTCAATGAATGTTGAAGGTTCTACTTGGAACCATTGGTGCCAGTGAAGAACCTTTATTTTTAAGAATGTAAAAATTTTGTGCAATGGAAAGGTTCAATGGAGGTTAAAGTTTCTTCATGGAACCATCTATGCCAATAAAGAATGCAAATCAACTATAGTGATTTACTGCAAGTAATTACCAAGTGCACATCAGTATACATCAATACATGAAATGGCCCTCCTATGGCAGCCAAGTTGACGTCTAATTATCTTAGCAGGAAAACAGACTAGCTTCTTTAACACTTTAATTTGTCATTTTTTATGCTCCTTTTTGTCAGTATTCATAACACAGTCAAGTTGAACAAACATTCAAGTTTTTCTTTTGCAAAAGATTAAACTAATTACAAAGAGCGTTTCAAATACCTTATTTACACAATGCAGGATAAACATGCAAAAATGCAGCGCCCTGCCCAATTAATGGCTTTCTCACTGCACCATAGTATATACTCCTCGGTACGTATAGCACATAAATTGCAGGCTTCTAATTAATTTGCCTGCTTTTAAGGGTTTCAGGGGGACTGTTAATTTCTTTGATATTCCAGGCAAAGAACCAAAATGTTGGTGCAGTTTCCACGAGACTCTTAGACATGCTTGACTAGCGAGTCATTGCATCACATTCATCTGCCTGGATGAGGGAGACATTAACTGCCTTATGAATATTCATGCTGTCTGCTTAATTAAGTTAATTGTTCTGCAGAAGTGCTCGCACTTCCAAGGACAATTTTTTTTCTCTCTCTCTCTTTCTCCCCCACATCTCCCTCTTTCAAAGCCCCCTTCCTTCCTATTCGCCCCCCTACTCTAATATCTGGGCGCTACTACCATTCGTCACCGGGTTCTGGAATGGAGATGGGTAATATATGGAAGTCCCGATGATGTTGGCACAGGCTGTTGCTCTGAGCCTTGCGGGAGAGGCAGATGCACGCTTGAAATATAGTGTTACTGCACGGCAGCAGCGCTACAGACACCACCCAACAACAAAAGAACAAAACGATCAATGTCAAACACCAAAAAACATTGTGTTACGTGCAGTACATACGATGTGGAATGACAGCACTTCGGCAAACTATAAGTGGGCTTTACCAGATCTCTGATAGAAATGGTAATTTTAGCATTCAGATAATGAGTTTTTAATATCACACTCACTGAGACTGTTAAGTAACCGCATTCATTATATTTCTTTTAATTGGCTGTAGACCAAGCGCTCCTTATATTACAGATTCTCACACGCCTATTGCTTGCACCAGAATGTATCCCTGCAGGACTCACTTTGCTAAAGCCACAGCTTGACGTTTACGATGGGGAGTGATATCAGCTCTGTTCCAAAACCTAGTGAGCTGCCTACGTAGGCAGTATTTTAAGATGTAATATGCATGCTCCTGATGTGGAGGCTGTTTCAAAACAAAAAAATAAACTGTATGTGCATCAGGCCAAATTCTCAAGCATCTTCATGCTGAGAAGGCTATCCCATAATGCACTGAAATGGAAAAAAAAAAACCTAAGATGGGATATACTATATTATATTCAAAATATACTTTATTCAATACACTGTAAAAAATTATGTGATCAATACATCATGGTAACATATGTTTTTCTATTACTTTAACTCATCAAAATAATTTAACCAATTCCACCTTTTTTAAATTATACAAGATTCAACTCAATTTTTTTAATTCAGTTTAATAGTCAAAATGACTTGTATAGCCATTGTAATTATATTTAAAAATTTGAGGCAGCAACTGAACTTACAGTAAGTTAATAAGTAGATGGGAATTTTTTTTACAATGTACAGAAAAATATATACAGTAAAATGTGAATTTGATTAAAAATCATTAAAAAATTATCTAATTGTATTAAATTATTTTTTTTTTTCCAATCAGTGTGCTATGTCTTTGTTATTGACATTTTCACGTCAATTAAGAACATTTTCCAAAAAATTTGCATAATGACATTTTGCTTTCATTACCAAACATTTTTTTAAAGCTAGAATTAGGATTAATTAAATTCAGTACATAACTAAAACTACAATATCATCTACATAACATTAAAATAAATAATTTTTGGGGAGCAAATAATCTTAATTGTGTTTTAAATAAAAAAATAAAAATGCAAATAAATTTTTTAAAAATCCCCAAAAGTCTAAAATCCTCATTATCACAATACAATAAATCTCATCAGTCCTGCAATGAGGGGGAAAAAAAGTCTAATTTTCATTCTTACACTGTAATAAAATGCACTTTTTTAAGGCAGCATGAATGTAATAATTTTATTAATTGTCATGAAAACATCACATGATACTCAAATAGCATTTGAATGGAATCCACTAAAGGGCCTATACTGTGCCCATTATCATTTACCACTAAACACAAAAACAACATTAAATGCTCCAAAAGTTTATTAATTTAATACGGGACAAATATCTGTTCTGCAGAAAGCTCAGAGATACTCATTTTCTGAGTGTTTTATTGAGTTTGGCAAAAAGTCTTGCCTTTTGTTTTAATTTGAATGGGACATATAATATTAAATATACAAAAAAAAAAAAAAAACTGAGTCACGACTCATGAAACAATGCCATGTCTGACGCACACAGGATGTACTCATCTGATTAATCTACTGTAAACAAAATGACTAAAATGTCCATCCCTAGTAGCTTGTAGACAGTACAGCAGCTCACTATGTTTTGGAAGTCAGTCCGTCAGACGCTGTTACCTTTACTGAGTTGAGGCTCAGAGCCTGGCTTTTGTGTTGAAATCATCACAACATATGGAAACTCCCAGAGAGGCCAGGAAGCATCATGGATGTGTTTGTGAGGGAGGGCTACATTACCAGTGACCTGGTAGGTGGGAAGAGGCACATGTACTTGCAGCCAAATTCAGTTGGAGTGTGAGTATGTGTCCAGCACTGTAGGCCTGGCCGTCTCTATCGGCAGAAAGGGAGGGAACGGTTTCATCCAACACCTCCGTCCTGTTCTCATTTACAGACATTTGCTTTCATACCCTGTTGATCTGAGCAAACACACTGGCCAGATAACTGCATGAAAGGAAATGCCTACTCACCCGACAATGACAAGCCTCTCTCTGCTGTTTGTCTCTGGTAGTAATCAGTACAAATACACACACCTGTTCTCCCTTCGCAAGCTGCCAGCAAGGTAAACCACCTTAATTGGCACAAGGCGATATTAACTTAAATTAATGCCCTTTAACAAAGTCCTCATCCTGTAATGATTAACTTTACCTCACTCATTAGATGGGCGAAGCTGCTTCGTTTTTTTTTTTTTTTATAAATCGCATTGTGCCAGACGAGATTTAGTGTGTCCCAAATCACAGGACATTGAAAATAGTATTCCAAAGGTGCCTGATATTTCCCAATGGGTGAACCTTAAGACCATTTATCTCCTCTTCAGGTCATATTTCAACTGAAAAACAAAGAAATATTTTGAATGAACTAAATTTTATGTCACAGTATTCAAATGATCTCATAGCATCAGCATGTGTCTAATGAGAAAGCTTTATCTCAAAATCACCTGTCCAGAGAAAAGAATTTATTGGAATAGACTATTGAAATGTCCTATATTCCAAATCTTCTGAAGCCATATAATAACACTGTGTAAGACTGTTTTTAACACAATGACCCTAATATTGCCCATGACTCCTTGTGCTATGACGTTTGTCTACAAAAATTGTATTTTTTTGCAGTATGTCACAACAGCATCACTACAGACTAATAAGTATGCACTTTCCCTAAGTACATGGTTTTCGTGCATAGTACAAGCAGTAATTTAATAGAAATAACTGATATATCAACTGAAATTCATATTGTAATATTGTTATGTTCTGAAAAGGAAACATTCTAAACAAAGAAAACTGTGTGTAATTAGAATATAAAGGCCATAGATTATTGAAGACTTTGAGTGAGCCGTGATTGGTGGAACAGAAATTGAATGGACAGGTTCCCATTCTGTCCCCTGTAGCAGGTGCTGGAGAACATTGATATGCAGAGGAGAGAGTCTACTATAATAAAGCAAAGCTACATTTTTTCACGTTTCTGTAGCCATTCTTAATGGAATCTCATCACTCACTGAGAGTAAACAGTGTCTGTGCAGGGATACACACTATAGGAAACATCATGGGACCATATGCCACAGCATTCAGATGGTCTCATAGCATCAGCATCAGTGTGTGTCTAACAAGAAAAAGCTTTATCACAAAATCACCTGTGCGGAGAACAGAATTTATCCAAATTGAAAGCTTGCTTGTTTATGAAATGCACAAGTCCATTTAAAGGAACAGTTTACCCAAAAAGCAAATCCAAATTTGAATGCTGTGTCTGTGGCACACAAGAGAAATACTGATGAATCTTATCTCAAGTTATTTTCTTACCACGACTCAAGCTCCAAATAATAGACTTGTGCTATATCCCAAGTCTTCTAAAGCATAGCTCTGTAGGACAAGCAGACCAAAATTTGTCATTATTCACTTGCACTGACTAAAATTTAGAATATAAATAGTAAAAATATAAACACAATATCTTTAACACTATTTCTTGACAGTTTTTGTAAAATTCACCCTAATATTGCCCACAAATCCTTGTGCTAAGTTTTTAAATAAATAAGCCATGCGCTATATCCTATACCTTTTGAAGCATGCACTTTATTTCATATCTTCTGAAGTAATATGAAAACTTGACCAAAATTGATGTCATTGTTCACTGATTATCACACAAATTGCATGGATTCAGAAGACTCACTAATATTCATGCTGCACATCTATCTATCTATCTATCTATCTATCTATCTATCTATCTATCTATCTATCTATCTATCTATCTATCTATCTATCTATCTATCTATCTATCTATCTATCTATCTATCTATCTATCTATCTATCTATCTATCTATCTATCTATCTATCTATCTATCTATCTATCTATCTATCTATCTATCTGGAAGTCGTGGCCTAATGGTTAGAGAGTTGGACTCGTAATCAAAAGGTTGTGAGTTTGAGTCTCAGGTCTGGCAGGGATTGCACCTTCAATACCATGACTGAGGTGCCCTTGAGCAAGGCACTGAACCCCCAACTGCTCCCCGGGCGCCGCAGCATAAATGGCTGCCCACTGCTCTGGGTGTGTGTTCACAGTGTGTGTGTGTGTTCACTGCTGTGTGTGTGCACTTTGGATGGGTTAAATGCAGAGCACAAATTCTGAGTATGGGTCACCATACTTGGTTGTATGTCACGTCACTTTCATGCACTATATTCAAAATCTTCTATAGCAAAACAACAACTTTATGTGACAAACAGACCAACACTATCTTTGTTCTAAGACTTGGAATATAAAGCATTTTTTTTGTCACAGAACAGAAAGGATCAGAAAGCATTTTTAGGATCAGAAAGCATTTTTTGTTTGTTTGTCACATTTTAGGATCATTAAGACAATATTAAAGGGATAGTTCACCTTCAGCTGCTGGTCCCCATTGACTTCCATAGTATGGGGATTAATCGCATCCAAAATAAAAGTTTTTGTTTACATAATATACGAGTGTGTACTGTGTATATTATATATATATATAAATACAAACACATGCATGTATTTAAGAAAAAATGTTATGTTTATATAGTAAATATATTGCGACTAATCGTTAATTTTTTAATAATTTGACAGCACTAGTTTGGGGCTTAATCACAATAAACTATTAAACAGTGTTAAAGTGTGTTTAATTATCCCTCTATAGGTTCTACTGATGTGGTGGCCTGCTCCGTGCATGGATTAAGACGCACTGTGACTGCAGCCTTGCACATCATCATGGGTATGTTTTTTAATCTTAGTTTCTTTCTCTCCTTCATGCATGAGCTTCTAGTCATTCTCTAGCCTGTACGCTAACAGTAAGGCCTCGAGGAACCGAGAGACTTAATGGAGCACAAATATACATGATAATAATATGTAAATGGAATTCGTATTTACTTTTCAATTCCACTGAGTTATGTGTGTAGGGGCAATGGTTTCATTTTCACCCATTGGAAGTCTCTCTCTCCCTCTTTTTGGTGTATCCCAATGGCGGCGCATGCAGTGGCTCTCTATAATCTGTTGTTTAATTAGAGTGCACAGACTGTTGTTATGGGGGCCGAGAGAAGACAAACCCCCCGCGTGGGCTCTGCCTCTCCAGCTTTGGAGATCATGGTTAACAGGTCCCATGGAACTAGAGACGGTCCCGGGAGAGGTGGAGATACGTCTGTCGTCAATCACCCGTACGGTCCCGCCACAAACACTGAGTTTCTTTGACGTGGCTGTGGGCCGTCATTGGAAGTGTTACTTCTGGCTGGCAGTGTTCGCTTTGGCTTTAGTGCTGCGTGTTCCTGTCTGTCTGTCTTTCTGTGAGCCGTTTTTGAAGTTAGCACCAATATGTCTGGGCCATTGTGTCGACTGTGCAAGCTCTCCTGGGCTTAGCTTAACAGACAAGCGGATTTGGCTTGTGTCAGGGGATTACATGCACAAGCTAAGCTCGCATCCTCCAAAAAAAGAAAAAGAACACGTACTGGCAAAAATTTTGCTTTACAGCTGAATTACGACTGGGATGAACACAATCAGAACCGCACAATAGAATTACAGAATCAGTTGTGTGCGCGAGTTAATGAGGTTTTTTGTTGTCACTGTATCGTTGTTCTTTGTGGATTATTGAGAAATGATTGTCTGGTGATATTTTGTTTTTCAATCACAGGCTTCATATGAAGTTCCTTGTTGCGTTAAAGGAATAGTTCACCCAAAAATGAAAATCCTGTCATATTTACTCACCCTCAAGTTGTTCCAGACCGCTTCTGGAGAAGACAAAAGGAGCATTTTAGGGAACCTTCATATACTGTAGTTATTTTCCATACAATGACAATCAGACTTCAAAATGTACAAAAACAGCATAAAAAGCAACATAAAAGTAGGCCAAATGACTCATGCACTATATCTCTAAAGCTTTGGGTGAAGAACAGGCTGATAGTTCACCCAAAAATGAAAACCCTGTCATTTACTCACTCTCATGTCATTACAGAATACTATATGCAGTTATTTTCTTCTGTAGAAGAAAAAAGAAGAATTTTAAGTGAATTTTCACAGGTCTTTTCCATACAATGACAATCAGGGTTCAAAATGTACAAAAACGATTTAAAAAGCACCATAAAAGTGGTCCAAATGACACATGCACTGTATTCTAAGTCATTTGAAGTCATACAATAGCTTTGTGTGAAGACAGACTGAAATTTAAAGGGATAGTTCACCCAAAAGTGAAAGTTCTGTCATCATTTACTCATCTTTATGACATTCCAGAATGATATATGCATATTTACATCTGTAGAAGACAAAAGGAGATTTTTTAGGGAATCTTCACATAGTTCTTTTTAACACAAGGACAGTTAATATGACTCATGCGCTATATTCGAAGACTTATAAGATATCTAAAATCATATAATAGCTTTAAGTAAAGATAGCTTTTTGTAACTGTATGTTGGTATTTACCTCTGTAGAAAACAAAATTTCAATTTTTTAAGGAATTTTCAAATTTTTTTCATACAACAATTAGATTTCAAAAATGCACAAAAATACCATAAAAGTAGTTCATATGACTCATGCACTATATTCTTAAGTCATATGATAGATGTGAAAAAAGACTAAAATTTAAAGGGACAGTTAACCCAAAAAAGCTAATATTCTGTCGTAATTCACCTTATTTCTTCTGTGGAACACAAATATATTGAAAAATGTCTGTGTTTATGGAGTTCTATGTTGTTTGGTCCCCATCTGCTTTCACTGTATGAACAAAAGCAGTTAAAACATTCATGTTTTTTGTGTGTTTCAAAGAAAAAAAAGTCATGCAGGTTTGTAACAAAATGTTTGGGTGAACCCTTTAAAGGCACAAAACTGGATTGCGTGACAACCAGTCAGAACTGGTGCTGCCTAAAATTCTGCGGCCCATTTTGTTCTCGCTTGGCTATAGACTTGGATGATTAACCGCAATCTGACCTCCACGTGTGCGAGAATGCGTCTCATCATTAAGTCCTAAGAATTGAGCCATATGGTATTGTAACTCATAGCTTTTGACTAAAGGGAGGTGTGAGTTTTAAGAACGAGTGCTGAATTTCTTTTGTTCGCTGAGATTGGCACCTTCTCTGTGCACCACGGTACGCTCGCCATCTCAGCAGGAACGTTGAGAAACATCCTCGTGCCGTCGTGATTAATTGCTCCATCAAAACATTGTGGCTCTCGGTACGAACCGCTGAGCTAAGTGTAGGCACTCGCTCAACAAAAGACAGCTTTTCCGTAGAAGACATTCCGACATGCAGGCATTAGGCGTCTTATGTGAAGCGAACTGAATAAAAACCACGTTTTCCCCTTTCTGTACTACACAAAATGTCTGGCTTTTGTCGCTGCGAGGCAAAAGAGAAACATCAACGGCACATAAGACACCTGACACGAATGAGAGCGTAATGCCCGTTTAGGAGGGCCAATATAGGGCTTGTTCATTTCTAATTAAGCAATATTTACGCATGTGAATAAGGCCAACTGGCGGGATTTGGAAGGATCCGATGAATAATTCATGAGCGGGGAGAGCGTATGCATGGGGAGACAGAAGGAGGTCAGGAATGCGCCGGGCTACGGGGACTGGACTCAACCAATGGGCCACCAGATCCAGTCATTCCTGTTCACTTCGACATATGCAATGAATTAACTCAAGAGATGTCACATTGACACTTAATAGATGACTCTATTGTTTCTAATGGACTAGAATTAGATTTGCTGATTATAGAATGCACATTTACATCTACTCAAATATGTAAATATACATACATGTACATAAATACACGCATATACTTATTGATTGTACACTACCGTTCTAAAGTTTGGTCAAAGGTTAGTATTTTTGTACTTTTGAAAGAAATAATAGTTCTATTCAGCAAGGACACAATAAATTAATCAAAAGTGACTGTAAACATTTTATTTTATTTTTTTCAAATAAAGTCTAACAATAAATGTATCAGGGTTTCCACAAAAATATTAAGCAGCACAACTGTTTTCAACATTGATAATAATAAGAAATGTTTCTTCAGTGCCAAATCAGTATACAGTATTAGAATGATTTCTGAAGGATCATGTGACACTAAAGACTGAAGTATAATGGATGCTGAAAATTCATCTTTGCCTCACAGAAATAAATTACATTTGAAAATATATTTAAAATACAAAATTGTTTTGTATTTTAAATTGTAATAACATTTCACAATATTACTGTATTTTTGATGCAGCCTTGGTGAGCAGAAACGATGTCTTTCAAAAATCTTACCATATATATGTTTGCATCAGTTATTATCATGCTCTTAATGGCTCTGTTTCAAAGCCTCACTCTCTACTACCTACATACCTACTTTTAAGGCAGCATCTTAAATGACGCCTCATAAGTGACCCATTTCATTTATAAGCAAAGTAGCGCTCCTCTCATGAAGTGCTCAGGACACTTGACTGAGAATATCAATGGAGCATATATTGGGTAGAATGGTCAATTTGATTGAACTATTTAATTTTTATACTTTTTGGTATGGAATGCAGTGTATTTATAATTAACACCCAATCTCTTACCATATTTTTCATTGCAATGCTTTATGAGATCACGTTCTTTACAAAGAATACATGCCATACTGCTTTCGAATTTGGTCGTTTGTAACAGAGCTGTAATCTTCATTTGTAATGGGTTTGTGTTTAACCCTCCTGTGGCTCTAGTGTGCATTGTTCCTAGTGGTTTGTAGTTTTTTTAGGGCAGTGCCTTGGTACCTCAGCGTACTGACTGCATTACGTGGTTTGTTCTAGGTCATCATCAGCCCGTGGACGTGTGCAGCTTTAGCTCTATGGGTCGCCTGCTGAGGTTCGGCTTCTCTGCCATGTTTGGTTTCGGTGGGCGGACGCTCGCACTGGCAGAGAGACACCGCTGGATGCCACCCAGCCAGCGCCGCGAGTTCGCTCTCATTAAAACACTGGCAAACCTCAAGTAAGCGCTCTTTCTTTCTCAGTTGTGTTGTCAGCTGTAGCTGTCTCTCATCTGGTGGGCTCCAAGGGACTGGCTGGTGCTCTATCAAATCTGGGATTAGTGTCAGAGCAGCCTGGCACAGCACACATGGGCAGCGTCTCTTAGAAATCACCCTCTTCTTATCATAACACTCCATCTAACGTGTTTGTTCTCTCTCCTCGTATCCCTCCCCGATCGACCGACGGTGCCTGTGAAGACCTGAAGACTGCGAACTGTCCTTTATAACCAACAGAGGAGCCGAGGATCAGACAAAGTGTGTTAAAGCGCATTTTTAAGGTTTTCTCGCCCCTCATCCCCATCCAACTCTGAGCGTAATTATTTGAATGTTATTTTAAATAAACCACCCCCTGCTTAATTGGCCATTGGAAAGAAATCAAAATGCTGGAGATGCTGAAGGTCACCCAGCTAATGCTAATAAGGCAGGATGCCCCACACTGTGAGGAGCCCATGCAACTCCATTATTACTCAAATGCAGATAATGGTTGTGCACTAAAAAGCATCTCTTTCTTTTACACAGAGCTGAGCGAAACAGAGATGGAGGAGACATTTGTGAGTACAGCTAAATTAGAAGATACTCTGAAGATATTGCACCACTAGATATCTGCTTCATTGGGCAGCAAATGCTCTTGGTTAATAAGTGCCTCCTATGAGAAACAAAGGGGGTGTTTACTGGCCGAATTAAAAGCTGAATTCTCCAATAAGCTGCATTCAAATTTTAGGATGTTTTTTTTCTTTTTGGAGACTGGAGATTTATACACAATACAAATCTGAAAATGATTGAATAAAATAGCCTGTTATCACAAATGACTGTGATTGGTCCATATGGTCCATCTCTAGCAGCGCTGAGAATAGTAACGTGTACCATGTGACAAAAATGCTCTTACATCTTAGTTCAGCAGTGGTCTGGATGATAATGACTTGCAATTAAATAATAATATCATATATACAGTATGTTAATTATATTATATTATATCATATTTTATTTTTTAAATTAAGCGTCATCATTCCTGACCATTTAGAGAAATCATCCAGATGACTGCTGGAAGCCCCCCCCCCCCCTCTTCCATGCTAGCTGCCATTCTACCATTCTTTCCTATTTCTATGAACGTTTTCATACTAGAGACATTCAAGTGCATCTAAGAGTATTATATACACATGAAAAACTCTCTCTCTCCATTCTTTGATAGGTGAGGATGAATCCTGGCAGACCAGACGAGGCCTGTTCCTGAATATTAGCATCATGGCTATTCCCTGCCTCTGCTCAATGGCCCCCAGGGGCCTGGCCCCAAACACCAGGTCAGAACTTCCTCCATAACACCTCAATCCCTTCATGGGAAAACTTTTTTGCAGTGATTATGACAATATAAGTTTCTTATACTCACAGAGGCTGCATTTATTTCAGTGTTTGATTCGGTTTAAAACACTGTTTAAGGAAAAAGGAAAGGACGTGACGCGTGGCCAAGTATGGTGACCCATGCTGCATTTAACCCATCCAAGTGCGCACACACACAGCAGTGAGAAGTGAACACACACACAAACACACTGTGAACACACACCCGGAGCAGTGGGCAGCCAATGCTGCGACGCCCAGGGAGCAGTTGGGGGTTTGGTGTTGAGAGCACTGGATATTCACTCTCCCCACCTACAATCCCTGCCAGACCTGAGACTCGAACCCGTGACCTTCAGGTTACAAGTCTGACTCGCTATCCATTAGGCCACGACTGCTCCCAACTTGTTTATGTATTTATGTTCCAGTGATCAGCCTTGGTTCTTGTTCTGGAACCTCATAATGTACAAACTAAGCATTGCCCTCAATCCTTCAGACTGTACGCCTTAAAAGCAAGTAAGCTGATGTGAGTGTAGACTGTAAAACCTTGAGACCAGGTCAGTGTGTCAGTCTCCTGACTGTTTTCTGGCCCGTGTCGTGGGCGTTTGGTGCGTGAAGCTGGCTAGAGTAGGCCAACATAATCCTGAAGACTGGAATCAGTGGTTGGATCAGACTCGTAAGGTCAAAGCCACCTAAATGGACTAATCAGCACATAATTACTCTGATTAAAGGAAGTGGCCGGGTAGACTTAAGGACCAAGCATCTGTCCACAAGTGCTCAACAACCCCCTCTCCTTCCTGTCTTTACAGAGCGACACAAGTTAAGCTCAGCTTCTCGTAAGCAGCATCTTTAGTGGGAGATGGAGTCAATGCGGTCACAGAGTTCGCCCTGAAAGAAATCATTTCTTTATTTGATATTGTCTTGTTTTCCAGTAAAAAAATCGAAACAACCTTTCAACAATATAAATTCATTCGAAGGACACTGCATAAAACATTAAGACTTGCTTACTGAAAATATATATTGAATTATTCTGACCTCATTCGCAAATTGTTTTTGTTTTCTTGTTTTAAGCAGAAATCGCACAAAATGTAATATTGCTTATGCAGAAAACAAGAAAAATTGAAAAATCAAATCTGAAAAAATAATTTTTTGAAAAAAAAAAATCTTAATATTTTGCCAACTTTTACATCTCAAACAAACGAGACAAAAATATTGATCGCTTTGCTAGTGTTAATAAATGTGTGAACAGAATTTCTTTATGTCAAAAAAACATTTTCATGAAAAAACCTCCACATGGTTCATATTTACAAGTCATAATTTTGATTGGACACTCAAAATTGTATAATTTTTCACTTCAAGTTCCAAAATATCTTCCATATGGCGATAGATAACAGAACTACTGTATATATATATATATATATATATATGTGTGTGTGTGTGTGTGTGTGTGTATACATATACATATATACACATATATATATATATATATATATATATACATAATTAAAAAATGAATTTAAAAAAATATATATATATACTGTATGTATATATATATATATATATATATATATATATATATATATAAAAGATCAGAGCCTTCCATATAGCTAAAGACAACACTGGTCAAACCAGTTGAATTAACTAAATTCAACAATTTCCATTTTTTACAAAACTACTTTTAATACTAACTTTTTTACATATATAGTATTATAGATTCTATCAGGACCTGTTTATACCTTGAAGCTCCCATTACATTTCCTCTGACGTGTAGATATGGAACAGTACAGGTGTGAGTTACATCTATTTATAGACCTGTGGTAAAACAGAAGAGAAACTGGTTTTATTAAATAATTCTCATTTCCATATGAAAAGAGTGTGGGTTTATTATAATGTTGAATTGGCTTTCTGGTCATAATGCTTGCCACAGACTCTCCATGCACGACAGGCACAGAAGTTTTTATTAACAAATGTACCACCTAAGCACAATAAACACGAATAACCTTTTCTGTCTACCGCAGGTTAAACAATGGCAGTATGGCACTGATAGCTGTTGGAAACACCTCCAGGTCAGAGTTCATCAAGCACTTGAAGAGATACAGCAGCACAAACAACCAGGTGAGCTCACCTGCCTACTGAGGGAACTTACTGAACTCACATCAGCCAGACATACAGGAAATCCAGCCCACGCAAATGGAGTTAACAACCTCCCCAGCTTAAGCAGAATTAGCATACTGTCAAGTCAAATTAGTCGCTGATTGTCAGCTTCCCACAAAACACTTTTCAGGCTAATACAGATTAGCCCATTTCAGATCCTGTCTCTTCTTTTTTCTTAAGCAATCCAATCTAGTGCTGTTTGTTAACCCACATTCTATAAATAATCTGTGTAGGTTGCGGCGTTGACCTACTGCTCCTCACTCTTGTGTGAGATGTCATTGTGCCGCAGAGTACAGCGCTGCCAATTTCTGGGTCTCTGTGCTGTACTGATGGGCCTTTATTGCCCATTTTAAAAGAGCTTGTGTGTGTTCATCTCATTTACATGTAGAAAGTAAGTTACATATAAAAGAGAAAATGTGCTTAATGCTTAAACATATGCTGTATATTATGTACCATAGAGAAAGACAAGAGAGACAATGGGATTTTTTTTCTCATGTTTTAACTATATATATAGTTATATAAAACATGAGAAAAAAACACTCTCTTTCTCTCTCTCTCTCTCTCTATATATACTTTTTTAATGTATTGCATTTTTGCATTTGCAAAACACACACACACACACACACACACACATATATATATATATATATATATATATATATATATAAAATCAGCACTGGAAATAATAATAGGATTTTCAAAAACTACAGCACAAACCCAAATGTAAAACATCGTTGCACATTATGGTACTAGGGGAAATTTTGTTTAATTGGCACTGAAATAAATTTTATAATGCAAAAACACTTAATGTTTCTAAATATATATCATTCGGGGGTGGAATGTGACCTGGACATGTTTTTGTGAGATTTGCAGTCAAATCAATTTGCACGTGAACTCATCACCCACTAAGACACCGAACAGGAACATTCCTGTAGTTGATGCACATTGTCTGGGTCAAGCTTTACATCATGACTGCTGCGAGGATTTGGGTCAGAGCAAGTGTTATTCCACCAAAACGCTAGGGTTAATATACATACTTTACATTTAGTACATTTACATTAAGTAAATGGTACTTCCATAAGACCTCCGCACTGAAGAATTATAAAGACTGCTAAGCCATTTATCTAATTAAGAATTTGATGGACATACCTGGTTATCTGAATAAAAGGATATGTGATGTGATGGACTGAAAGCCCAGTCCTGGCCTGGTTCTGTATCCAGGTTCACTCCAGGTCACACACACAGGACTGAGGTGAGTCGACGAAGATCAGCTGTTCATCACTGCCTCCTTGTGGTCCAAAAGTAAACTACAGCCACAAATAAAACCAATTCAAAAAATAAACCATGCAAAACCATAAAATAAATAAAAATAATGCAGTGCAGTAAAAGGTACTGTAGCGCATTATTAGAATCTAATACACTCATCTTTGATATATTTTATATATGATATGTATATATTTTTTTCCCCTTAAGGTTTGGTAATTGCCAAAAACATTAAATGATAGATTGTCCTTTATCCCTCTGCAGTTTGGATTCTCGTTTATTGAGACACACACCGTAAAGGCTGTGAAGCTGCGGCCACGCTCTCAGGGAAGTTGGGCTGACGACGTCTCAGAGGAGAACGAGGAATGCGATTCAAAAACCGTGCCCATCATCTCCTCTGAAGGAACATACCCCTGGAACATTGACGGAGATCTCTTGGAGGTCCCATCTGAACTCCTGATCAGGTAAAATGTCAAAGACAAATGTACAGCAGTGTTTCTGACTCCAAAACTGATTCATAACCATAGTAAAAGCACTGTAATACATAACCTCGAGTGTCTTTTGCAAGTTGCAAATACAGCAATATCATAAAAGACAAATATTCAATGTCCTAAAAGAATTACAAGTCAGAATTTTTCATTTCAAAACACTGAATAAGTCACATCCCTGTTTATTTGCAAAACAGTAGTCAAGATAGCCACTGTATACTTGTAGAAGTTGAACTTCAGATGACCTGTGTAAGCACAGGCCGTGTTGTTTGAAGACACTGCAAACATTATATGATAAAAAAAAAAATCTCAATTCATCTTCTTAAAGCTGCAGAAAGAGTGACAGAAGAATAAACAGAACAGTGTGAGCTTCTTAGAAAAAGGGAGGGACGTGTGCGTATATCAGATAAATCCTTGTAATGTTTAAATGTCCTGACAGCTCTGTTTATTTTCCAGAGTTCACCCGCAGCTCCTCACACTCTTTGGAGTAGACATGGAAGAGGCAGAGGAGGCACCGGTTAAATGCAGCTGTATCTGAACACACACAACCACATTAAAGAGAGATTGTGCTAGATAGTAGAGCTACCAGAAACTGAAAGAACAAACTGCACAGAGCAAAGCTTTAACATTTATATAGAACATTTTATGACACAGCAAAACCATATGACACATAGTACATTCCAGTGCATAAAAATTTAAATGCAACCAAAGTAATTTTTTTTTTTTTTTTACAAAAATTTGTATCATTTTTAAACACAGGAAATAAAATGAAAACATTAACTTGCATTAAATACTGATTTAAAAAAAAAAACAATGTGCTTTTTTTTGTACATCATTCCCTGAACAGTAGACTTGTTTTCTTTTTTTTTTCTCTTTGTATATTTTATATAAAAAGCAACGACAAGCAACCCATTCGATATGGTTTCCCAAATCTAAAGATTATATCCCACAAATTGTATCTTTTATTTTTTTTATTCATACACCAACACACTCTTTTGAGCAGGCCCAAGCAAAACCAGCTGACATTTCCATATTTTATGCATTTATTTTGGGAAAAAGGGATTTGCAAAATAATTTATAAATGTTTTATAATCTAAAATATAAAAAATATAGAAATTATGTTATTTAAAAATATTTTATTATTATTAATAATAATAATAACAATATTATTTTTATTTCATTTTTCAGTTTAGTTCATAATTGTGTTGTTTGTTTGAATATTTAGGAAAAATTGTATTCATAAAATGTCAGTACGTTTTAGTTTTTGTTTTTGTTTCTTATAACAGCACCAAAAATCATTTTGCATACGATGACGCATTTGACATGATAATCAGGTTTGGGAAATTAAATTGAATTGATTTTAGATTTTGAAATTCTCTAATTTTTCCTATTTTTTATTAATTAAAAATTACTCTGTGCTGTGTTTACAAATGTTTTCCATTCTAACCTTAAACCTTAATTTTATTGAATATAATTTTTGGCTAATGTTTGAATTTAGCTGAGAGCTTTCTTCACGTGCGGATTCCCTATGGGCCTGCATATGAGTGAGCGGTGATGGTGCTTTGTATATTTGTGGATTTCATGTCCTATAAATGAACACACACACACACACACACACACTTAAGCAATGGCCGGGAGCCAGACACATGCCAATCCTGTCACTCTTCTGTAGCGCTGTATAGACACACAACAGCAGCCTCCTTTGCCCTGTTTCCATGGCACCCAGCCAGAGCACACAGCAAACACTCGCTCCTTCCATCTGGCGTCTCCGTTAAACTTCTAACTATTGAACTCAGCAGCGAGAGTTTGGGAGGAGAGAGAATGCGTGTCATTTCCTCCTTTTTTTGCAAGGAGAACCGATACTGCAGTGATGCAAAGGTGTGAAAACCCTTATCGCAGCAATGTTCCGCTTTGGAAAGGGTTTTGGAAAGTGGCAGAAAATCCTGTGTCACCTCTGTGGAGGGTATACTAACTTGCGGGCGTAAAAGAGCGAGGCTCTCTTCAGATAAACACAGGAATAACCTTAGTAAGAAAAGCTACAGCAGTGCAATTTCTCCTCTACAGCGGGCCATTAGCCAATATGTTCAGTGATCAAAGGCAAACCTGTGATGAAACACTTAGGCTCCGTTCCAAAACCTAGTGAGCTGCCTTGCTGTCTACAGAATCCGAACTCAAATAGCACCTTATAAATTGTATTTGGAATGCTGCCTTAAAATTTGGCCACGCTTCCTACCTTTAGGAACCGCCTCCAAAGTAATGCTGCGTACAAAGGTTGCTCACTAGGTTTTGGAACAGAGCTGTAACGTTCTGTAGCGACAGTACATTCTGAATCCTTTTCTCCTTTGGCACTGTCCTGGAGCGATTCATTGAGCTCATGTAGTATGTTCCATACTCTAAAGTGCATTGGCTTCATCCTGCTGACAGAAAATGCAGATTCTTTTGACAGTCTTTGTACTCTTCATCGCTTTGTGATGAATGTTCTCAGCCATTACGGTCAATGGCTGTAGGTTATCGTGAGTGCAGCGCTTGATGTTGACAGAGCAGTAGTCCTCATGGTTTGTCCCTTCCATTCTGATTGGTTTTGTATGTGGTGTAAATCCCATATTATGACACGCTCTCTTTCTTAGGTACATAGTCCCAACTGTCCCGGTCAAACTTCTCCTCCTTCAACTTCCGCTCAAAGAATCCAAGCTAATAAAAGCAAGAGAATGCATGATAGTCGATAAGCAAAAGTATGTCTCCATTTCAAACCCAACAAGT
This sequence comes from Tor tambroides, assembly GCA_021397915.2. Lineage (NCBI taxonomy): Eukaryota > Metazoa > Chordata > Actinopteri > Cypriniformes > Cyprinidae > Tor > Tor tambroides. Next base: position 19,735 of record JAFVLL020019202.1, read on the forward strand.
TAGATTTTTTACTCTTTGCTGATTTATTTGCTTAGTAGGGTACTAAGTGGTAGACTGACTGAATGACTGTTCGGTCTTAATTAAGAACCCTATATAATCGTGCTAGATTAGAACTGGTTCACATTTACCAGAAACCAAACAGACAAGTTTCTTAACTACATTCTTGCATTCAAAAACAGCTGGATGGAGCATAGTGGAATTAAAGAGAGTTAATTCCATGAGAATATGACATTAAGTCATACTTGAGAAAGTGTCATGTGATGCATACCTTCCAGAGGGCAAGGACAAGCAGTGCTAAAATCATCAGCCCACCGATCAGACTGGATACTATTAGAAAAATCTTCACAGCCATCACAAGCCTATTGCTGTACAGAGCCTCCAAGAACACCTGAAACATAGCAAACATTCAAGTTCAACAAAAGGCTGTAAATGCAGCTTCTCATCATGCATTCCTGGCATTAGAGATTCAGATGACTTACTCTAGCAGAAACATCATCCTGTAGTAGGATGGTGTCGGCATCCTTCACTGGTGAAATAAGGTCAATCATGCCACGTAGCATCATGACAGCGTGTCTGCCCTGTAGGAAATAAACATGTATAAGATCATGTGTTTTAGTTGTACTTTTAGTTATAAAATTCAGGTAATCCATCTGTCAAACAATGGTTGATTGACAGATGGTATGATTGGTCCATTATTCTTCTCATCTCTAACAAATACTCACTGGACTCATCTGGAGAACCCTGGGGTTGAGCTCCACTTCCATAGTGATGGTAACTTCCTTTCCAACCTCCAAGTCACCGAAGTGACACTCCACCATCCTACAGGTCTTATCTTCACGACCACAGAACTGCAGAACAACAGAGCGTGAGACCTTCTCATAACATTTACACTAAACACACCAGAACTCAATACCATGACTATTATTTTACCATGATGCGCTTGCTTTTTGGGGAGAAAAAGAATACAAGTTCTTGAATAAAGGAAGCTTCTGGGACGTCACAGTCATCAATAATCTGTACTGAATTGTTCCTCTGGAAGCAATGCCCAAGAGTTGTCTGCAAGACAAAAAAACAACAACTCAAGTTTAGGTAAAGTAAAAGATGTGTTCATATAAATGTATAGCATTTATTATAAGCTAAGTTATAGGCACTGTTAGGAATAGTTTGTGTTTCTTCTGTGAATAAAGCCAGAGATGTCTGGCAGAATGTCTGAACTTCTGTTCCATAAAAGGTAAGCCGATTGTGATTTATAATACCAAGCTCCAGAAAGGATAATAAAGCACCATACATAATATAATTAATAATAAAGTGCTATATCTGACGCCTTCTGAAGTTGAACAACAGCTCTGTGTGAGGAACAGATGAAATTTAAGCCAATAATCCAAATTTAGTTTTTTTCAAACTTGACATGTCATGATTTGTCACATGACATACAATGACCAATGCAGTTTGGCTTCAAAGATGTCAAATATGCCATGAAAACACTAAAGCTGACTCATTTTTTAACTGATACATTTGTTCTTTTTTATCTTACACCATAAATTGCCATCCTCATTCATTACGCTTTCATTGTTTCAAAAGTAGAAGCACAAACATTCAGCCTAACATCTCATTTTTTGAAAGAAAAAATAAATAGATGGAATGACATGACAGTGAATATAAATTGACTTTTATATAAATTTTGTGGTGAACTATTCCTTTAAAACACTGTATACAATATACAGTACACCAGTTAAGATTTACTGCAAGGTAATGTTTTTTCATCATCATTATTTTTTTAATAATGATTAATAATAATAATAAAGTCTGTATGCTCAACATGGCTGTGTTTACTTGATCAAAGATACAGTGAAAACAGTAATATTGTGAAATATTACAATTCACTTTTAATATATTTTAAAATGCAATTTACTCCCGTGATGGAAAAGCTAAATTTTCCCGTCTTTAGTGTCACATGATCTTGATTTGGCTCTCAAGAATCATTTATTATTATTATTATCAATGTTGAAAATATGCTTAATATTTTTGTTCAGTATTATTTGATGAATAGAAAGTTAAAAACAACATTTTTTGTAGAAATCTTTTGTAACACTATAAATGTCTTTACAGTCACATTTGATTAATTTAATGCATCCTTGCAGAATAAAAGCATCCATTTCATTACTGACCCCAAATGCATAATTGCATATGTAAATCTCACCTGTAAATCGGTGATCCTGATTAGCTGGTATTTGTATGGCACCAGCATCAGAGGCAAGCTGATCTTTACTCTCGCATCAAGAGCTTTACTAGGACCCATATTCATCACCTGCAAGTTAATAGGCATTGTAACGAAACAAATCATGTCAAATGATTCATTAGTGGTTAATGACATTGTTGTCTGTCTGATGAGCGCTAAAATACCTTGTACGTATAATTGAACTTCTCAGGATAGCAGTCGACCGGCACCGACTCTTCTTCTCCAATCAGAAATGAAGTCGGAGAGACAAATCTGCAGAGGAGAGATGAAGAGAAGCATCCCGTAATTTGGTCTGTTATTCTTCCGACATCTATGGATTCACATTCGTAAGCAAAACAGACAACTTACCCGTGAACATTGAGGTCAACTGCATATCTCAAGGGCAACGTAAGAACAGCCACATTGTCGTGCTGAAGATCTGTGTTCTCAAAGTTCTCGCTGAAAAACACACATTGGATTGCTTTACATTCACTATTAAGGCAACAAAAATGATCTGGCCATTTTCTCACATTTATGCAAGAAAATGGTTCTTAAAAAGTTGAAGTTAGTTTTGATGAAAGCTCTAGCAGAATTTATTTGCAGACACCACTTAGTTTGATAGTGCCCTATCTAATGAAATGTCATGTTAAGTGCAGTTTAAGTGTCCAAATGCTTTTTGGGGTCATTGTATATGTGGGAAAATGTTTAATGAGTTTAATTATTGGAGTACAACTCTAATATACCCTGAGATTTCATTATGTAAGCATGCATCTTTAGATCCACTGTTTTTCTTGTTTCTAACAGTAACACTGACAGAAAACCTTTGAGCATGCTGTTTAATGCCTTTGTTTGTCTTTTGCATTCTGACGTCAATTTACAACCGTAAGCAGTAGCGAGATGCTCTCCACAAATGTTTACATTTGGCTCAGATGTCTTTGTATTTGTGTAAACCATCCTTTGTAAGGAATTCCTCAGATGGATGTCTCACCTCGTCGCATTGATGTTAATGCTAAGGTTTCCCGCGCTGCTGTTCTGCATCACATCTAGTAAAAAGGTGACGTTGATCTGGAAGAAAGCAAAGAGTTGTTTATATTCCAACAAGACATAGTGACAACCAAACTCATTTATTTTCCATGGCTAAAGACATTTACCTTTGAGAAAGGGGGGATGTATAAATTCCCAACATTGCAGTCCAGTCCAGTGGCCACTTTATTCTCCTCTGCAATTTCACAGCTGATGTATTTATCTTCCTGAAATAATGCCACAAATATTAAAAGGCAAGATTCAAGTGAAGTGCATCAGAAATACAAAGAGCTAAAAGCTGGCTGTCAGATATCTAAGACAAACCCAAACGAAATTAAATTACCTCCAGCACTTTGATGAAATGCAGGTTGCTGGGAAACCTCAGGTAAAGTTTGGGCTGAAAAGCATCATCTCCAATGTTGACCAGTGTGGTGTTTAACATGATGCTTTTTCCATTACCCAGGGCAAAGTATGGCATGTTCCTGTAGGACCTTTTGGGAAAACAGTTCATTTATGCATTTTTATACATTTAATAAATGAATCATTTTAATCCATTGTCTAGTTTGTATAGTTCTTAACTTAGAGTGAAGAAAAGATTCAGAAAAAAAAAATACAAATAATAATAATAATAGCTATTATTATTATGGTTTAAGCATAATTTTAACCACAGAAAATCTTCAGTATAAAATACCATTCAATGCCTTTTTCTTTTTTGGCACATCCTTTTACAGATTTTCAATATTTGAAAAATATTACATTTTAACATTTTAAAAGCTGCCAAATGAAGGAAGAACAACATCAGTTAGAAAAAATACACAAGAATAGACCTTTTTGGTAATTAAAAAAAGTGTAGCTTAAAATTAGCATTTTGCATCATTGTTAATAAAATTACAACATTCATTATAACTGGACTAAATATTTTAAATGTTTAAATATTGGGCATTACAATTAGAATCTATGTTCATATAATTATACCCAGTAAAATTTGTTTACAAGGCTTTAAAATAATTGTATGTCAAATGATGTGCAAGACAATTTAATACTTGAATACAAAAATTGTATATATTGTGGTAACTGGTGCAAAAGCAAAAAATGTAATTTAAAATAAAAATATACACATTTAAAATATTTGTTCTGATCAATTAACTAAATTGTGATAATTGTTTTTAAAATAGTAAAAAATACTTTTATTAGTTTATGTTCATTTTAGAATACTTGAAAGACTCATTATTGTAGAATTTGATGGGAAAAGGTGCCAGTGTTTTTCCTGCATGTGTTTGTGTAGCTTGTGCAGTGAGGGCTCAAGCCTGATGTTTCTCATCTAAAGGCACCAGGTGCATCTGGGAGAGTGACAAGACACTCTCCCTCGTACTCTCTTTCTCTCGCTCTCTCTCTCTCTCTCTCTCTCTCTCACACACACACACACGAGCCTTATGAATAATCAGATCATGTATTATCACCAATGGTTGAGGGGGGTCCATAAATTAGTTTGCATACGGCTGCAAACATGATCCAAAATGCTAATGTTCACACTCACGTTTTCGCCTCAATTGGGTGAGTCCAAGAAATGTGATGCATAAAATGCATCAATATAAAGCTTTGGCTCCTGCGCATGCTGGTTTAATGGGTGTATTCATGAGGAGATCAGATGATCTCAAAAGCCCTCCTGTTAGTCACGAACAACACCAGCACAACTAGAATATTAGAGGTCTGTACTAGTTCACCATGCACTTGAAAAGAAAAACAACTGAAGAAAACTAAGTATTAAAGCTTAAGCTGTTGTATAACAGTATACATGTACAACATGTAATACAGTTGAGTAAATATCCTCATTAGATTTTATCCCAAAAAAATCAATTTTTTCTTATAAAATGAAGCCAGTTTTAGGATTGTTAAGATGTTTTGTATTGTGACATTATAAACAACATTTTTTATGACAACTGAACTGAATTCTCCAAAATTCTCATTACCATAAAGCAAAAAGTTGAATTAGCTTTACTGAAATACAGTAATGAAAACCATCATGTCTGGATGCAATTATTTGTTCATGAAAAATCAGCGTAAATTAAACAGTAAAACACAGACAGATACATATGTACAATAGCAATTTTTATATTTAAATAAAGTTAAATAACGAACAGACATCTCTCTGCAATTTCCAAGAGATTCAGCCATTTAACATAGGATATATGTTGATGACTTACTGTGGTAAAACCAGATGAGCAGAAACCTGCAGGTTAGTCGAACAGTTTTCCCAGGAACAATATCTGGCAAAGACGGTCTACAGAAAGATGGAAAGATTTCAAATCAAGACACATTGTGACCTACAATGAGGTTAATAAAGTGGCCACAGAAATTGATCACAATAACAAAACAAAGATGGAGAAATGAAGAAAACAGACCTTGTTTTTCACGACATTGCCATGTTCATCCTTCTGCTGTAGAATGGGTTTGAGAGAAGGCAAGCCCCCGGAGTCCCTCAGTAGCACGCGGTGCTCTCCAAGTTCATATTTCACCTCAAAATGGATGGGTGTGAAGATATCCCGGAAGTCTTTCTGCACACACGAGAAATAAAACATGAACAAGATGTTCTGAAGAAAATTACTGGTGCTTGTCTATCCAAATTTCACCACCACCAACGCAAGGTGTTCTAATAGAGTTGCTAAGGTGTTCAGAGGTTGTTGTTTTTTCTTAGGAAATGAATACTTTTATTCAGCAAGGATGCATTCAATTGGTCAAAAGTGACAGTAAAGACATTTATAATGCTACAAAAGACTTCTGTTTCTAATAATTGATTCCAAACAGGTTTCCCAAACATTCCTGCTATTTGGTCAAACACCCAAAGTTGCAATATCAAGCTGGTTGGGATCAGGGCTCAAACTTTGGTTATTTCGCATGATACAATTAGTTTCTACTGGTACACTAGTACTGTTTGAAAATCTGGAATCAGTGCAATTTATTTATTTATTTTTTGGAAGGAAATTAATACTTTTAATTAAGTAATACAGAAAATACATGTTTGACGTTATAAAATATTTCTACTTTCTACTCAAAGAAATCAGAAAAAAAATACATCATGGTATCCACAAAAATATGAAGCATAACTGTTTCCAACATTGATAATAATTAACCAGCAAATTAATATTATTTCTGAAGGATCTTGTAACACAGTAGACTGGAGAAATGATGTTGAAAATTCAGCTATGCATTACAGGAATAAATTACATTATAAAATATAACAAAACAGAAAACAGATGTTTTATATTATAGTAATATTACTGTTTTTACTGTATTTTTAAACAAACAAATGCAGCCTTGGTGAACACAAGATGCTTTGTCTAAAAACATTCAAAAATCTTACCGACGCCAAACTTGTGTTTGACTACACTTTTGTTTTTTTAATCCTCCCATCTTAATTTTCCTAACCTCAGTGCAGATAATTAATGCAGGTAAGGTTTGCTCTGTCAGCTGTGATGGCCATCTCTAATTGGGGGCTCGGTGGTTGGGAGTTGTCCTGTGGGGTCTCTCGGGCCTGTATTTAGCTGCAGGGGAGATGTGTGACCGGGGTTTTGGAAGGCTCTTCCATGGCCAGTGTAAATGAGCTGGACTCCAGCCACAACAACAACCTCAGAGAGACGCTAATTTCTGCAGCAAAGGCTAAACTCAAAGTCAACGCTGTGAACTTGTTTACTTTGCTCAGGATGTGGCCACTAAATTCAGTCGTCCAAATGTGCGCACACGCATCTAGTGTGTCTTTGGCATGTCTAATTTCATGGGTGCAACCCAGACAGACAAGTATTATTTCAGGGAACCTGCAAAATGATTTTACGAGAAAACTGTTGTGGTTCACCATGGTGGTGAAAACAGGCTTTACACGATCATGAGAAAGACTGGGTGTTTCCTTCACACCTTCATTCAGCTCAAAGTTTATTTCACTAAGAACAAGAACTGAAAATATTGCTTTCCTGTTCAAAAATTCAGGCCTGGTACATTTGCAACTCTCAATGACACGCTGTCAAAACCATAGCTCTTTAGTCAAGATTTCTTTAGTTTTGGGCGGAGGGGTCATAAATGCAACTTGATTGCCACAGAAAATAATATCAACTAAAACCGGCAAAAACGTAGCAGGATAGTGCACTGCGCTATTTAAAACCAGAAATGGGAAGCACTTTGATGAATTGTGTAATAATAGACACTTGAGAGCTGTAAAGCTGTCTAAATCACCATTTTGAGGTTTGACTCCTTTTCAAGGTGGAACTTCACCTACATCTCCATTTATGCATTTGGCAGACATTTTTATCAAAAGCAACTTACGCTGCATTCAAGGAACAGTATTTGATCAGTTCATTAACTGCCTGGGAGTCAAAGCCATAGCTACAGGAGCTACAATGTGGATAAAAGCGCCTGCCAAATTTGTAAATATAAATGTAGATGTCAAATTTCTTCCTGGTATTCTCGCTTTAATATCACACTAGCACTTTTAAGACAGATGCATTTAGAAAAATAATTTACTGGCCTTTTATTGCAATTAAATTATTCTAAATGTTTACAAATTGAAGGACAAGACTAAATAGTTTGCTGTGTTAATCAACAGCATAAAGCTTCAGTATTCAAAGCATAAAAAGCTTTTACAGACCCCAAGAAATTTAGAGTAAAGCTTTGAGCCCATCTATATGTCATAGTAAAAGTGGACAAAAACAGACAAAAACTGATGATTCATCTTACACTAACATAAATACACTACTGTTCAAATGTTTGGGGTCAGTAAGCTTTTTTATTTAAAAAAAAAAAAAAAGTTTTATTTAGCAATAATGCATTAAATGGAACAAAAGTGACAGTAAAGACATAAGATTTAAAATAAACTGGCTTCTTTTGAACTTTCTATTCATCAAAGAGCCCTGGAAAACTCTATTGCAGTACAATGGTTTTCAGCATTAATTATGATGAGAATTTAAATAAGATAAAGATTTCTTGTGGTGACTGATGCTGAAAATTCAGCTTTGCCATTACAGGAATAAATCATATTTTAAAATATATATTAAAATAGAAAACATTTATTTTAAATTGTAATAAGATCTCACAATATATGTATATATTAAATATATGTCTTTTAAATAGTAACGCATTAAAATTTCAGTCAAATTCTCTCTAGAACGACAACATCTCTCTCACCAATATCCCCTGCATATTAGTAAGTAGCAACTGACATAAACAAGACTATAGGCTATTTTTAAAAAATGAACACACCATTCAATACACCCATCTCAAACTTCCTGTTTCAAAAATAAATAGTACATACGACAAAATATAACAGGGCTCGACAAGCTTCTCTTGTTCCATTTGTTACTCTTATTGCTCATTAATTAAGCTCTAAAAATACCTCAAATATAGCAGCCTCCTTGTTTGGGTTTGCCTCTGACAGATAATCACACTTGTTTATGGCCATCGTCTCCATCAGCGGCCATTAATAACAGCGGAGCCATACACAGGCCTCCATTAATTACTGTGTAAAACATGAGCTGGATCAGATGGCTCTGATTACAGGAAGAGACAGAGGGAGAGGCGTCCAGAGGGGCCCACCAAACACCTGGAACATTCACTCATACTCACGGAGCCATCTATCCGCACTTTATCAACTGTCTAGGTCTCTTTCTGTCCCGTCCTCCCCCGCGCCATCCTGCCTGGCTCTTACTCTTGTTCGCCAGCAGCGACAACCTGCTATCGACTCCAACAAACTATCTGTAAGAGCCTCTTTATCATCCCGGCCTCCTGCGTGGAGTCACGCTGTAAACCTAGAGAGAGAGTCACACCACCTGGGCCTCTCAGAGAGGCTGATTAACTCGAGCATGAAGAGCAGAGTGACGTGGGCGAATCACAGCTGTGAAGTCCACGGGCTTCAGTCTGAGTCAGCACTTTTGTATAGAGTATTTAAGTTTGTGATGCACGACGGGGGATGATCTAAGAAAACATCAAGACACATCTGGATTTTTAGATGAATTTCATCCATACACTGAAATGCTGGAAGAGATTTCTGTACCTAAGGGATTTTCATTCATGTACTCAATCCATATGACCAAATATCAGTTAAAATGTTTCTCACTAGTGAACGGTTAACGGTAAAAGAATGGCAACATAATAAACGGTATAAATTAACTGTAAGAAAGAAATTTTGACCCTCAGTGATGCAAGCGACAAAGCAAAAATCAAAGACATCAAAGACAAAAATCAAAATCTAAGCACATGTTCGAATCACTTTACCTTCAGAAATCAGGTAATGAACATAAAAAGAGTCTCGCACCTTCATGAAGGCCTGGTGGGTGGCACAAGTGAGCTGCTCATGCTTGGCCTTCACTCTCCCCGCTGTAACATTGGATGTGCCGTTTCCACTGAAATAAAATCGGGAAGGGAAGCCATCTTTGTGGTGAACATCAGCTGTAATATTGTACTTCAGCTCTGCACAAGAAGAAGTATGGCATTCAGAGACAAAGTTACAGTTAGGCAAAGACAACCTGTTAAAACTTCAGAACAATTCAGAATCTCATTCGCATCTTATGGTGAAACACTAGGGGTTTATGAAGGAATGACAAGGGACATGCAAGATGCTGAAAAACAGCAAAACTAAATTAAACAATAAATATTCTAAGATGCATAAAATTATTCATTGCATTTATTAAACATTTAAGCATTGAGGTCGTACAGATTTAGCAGGCAGAAAGGCTGCAAATTCTACAAAAATTGGTCATATATTAAATAACACCTGTTTTAGATAATCAAGTGAATTAAATACTAAATGAAAAGTACTTTATCTTATTTAATTATTTTCTCTTTAATGATGGCTAATCAAAAGGTTACTCATTACAAATAAATGAAATCATAGTTTTGATTATGAAGTCTGATTGGATGAGCTACAGTCAAAGCTGTTACGATGTTACTGTGTGACTGTAAACAACTAAACCAAACAGTTCTACTCTTGTTTGGGACATCCCGCTCTTTATTATCTCACTTTTAAATAACACATACAGCAGTCCTGTAAACTGACAGATATACAGCTCTATCAATCTACTGTTGTATAAACGCTATAGCAAAATCTCTGGGTGGCACATTTCTGCTGTCGCTGCTTCATATCAGTTTCAAGATTATGAGTATTTGTCATCAAGCACGGCTCTGTTGTTTACTATTTGGTCAGAGAGCGTCGATCTATCAGTGAAGGCAGGCCTTGACACACACCCTGAGCCCTCCAACCGCCACAACAAAAGAGGGGATGTGGGGCCGAGATAAAGAGCTGGGAAAGATGTCTGAAGCACAGCGAACTGCCACTGCCTTCAGCACGTGCTGATAAGACGTGCCAACACACAACCTCTCGCAAACAAAAAGCGCTGGAGCCCAAAACGTTCATCCTTGAATGCTGTGTGCTCAACTCTGAGAGCACACAGCTCAAAATATTAGAGGTCATTTCACATCTTATCTAAAAAGTCAGATAGCACTGCAGGAAGTTGCAAAATGGTCTTGTATCACTGTAGGGTTTGATTGCACAAATACTGTTGATTTGGAGGGAATTTTAAGTCAAAAGTACAGTTTTCAAAACACTTTTTAAATTAAAATTATGTTCAATGGGTATTATGGTCTCACCTATGTTTCCTGGGATTTGTTTCCCTTTGACTCTAAAGCACACCTTAACTTTGACACATACGGCAGGAAGACCGTTTTCAGTGCACTGGGCTATGGACCGGTTCAAGCTCTCAGGCAACAACATGACAGCATCCACCTTCACTACTGGACGCGTCCTGAAACAACCAGAGTTTTTGGGTTAATTGCCAGGTCATTGCATTTAAAAAAAAATCTTTATCTTTTCAATTTAAAGTGTTGGTAACACTTTACTTAAAGCCTTAATGCATAATTCATTACAAAAGTTGTTTTAATGCATTAATTATGCCTTGTAATGCACCTTATAATGCATTATATTATCTCATGAATAATTGTAACCACACACTGAAAAATTACTAAATTTTTTTAAGGTAAGTGGTTGCATTTATTTATTTTAGCTAGGCCTACATTTAAAAAAAGTTGAAAGTTAGTCAACTAAATTTGTTTATTTAAATGTAGCTAAAATAAATTGATTGCAACCACTTACCTTAAAAAAATTTAGTAAATTCAATTAATCTTTTTTTTCAGTGCAGTTAATACATTATAACACTTATCAATTCATTTTTACACTATGCATTTTAAATTTGGTTATAATCATTTACATTGTAATACTTATGTATTACAATGCACATTATTAAAAAAGGCTTTAAGTAAAGTGCTACCAGAGTGTTTCATTTTGTGTTTCATTTTGTTTTTGATAAAATTTAGTTGACCAATTAAGTTTAGTATATAGTTAGTTAGTATATAGATTTTTAATGGCAGGTTCCCATTATGACAGTTTATCCCATACAACAACATCCCATGCCTGCTGAAGTGACTTTTCTCCATTTCAAAACAGTGACACTGTTTGATATTTAATGTTTTTTTTTTTTTTTATAAAATACTGTTTATACAGACTTTAACACAACAGTCTCTGTGAATAATATTCATTGGGACAAAAAAATATATGTGACAACTAGCCCCAGTCTCCATTATAGCTAGGCCCGCTATGGAATATGCTACAGAATATGTAGATTTTTTTGCATTTTCCATGCTGATTTTATAAGATAATTTTCAGAATTCTATGGAATGTATTTAAATGTGCTAAATAGAGTTCTATAGTCTTATTGGAATCTGAAAACATAATAAAATTAGCTTAAGTAAACTTTAGGAGTGGAAGATGTGTAGAATTGAATGATGGGCATTCACATTCAGTTATGCAGGAATAAATTCCTATAGACAATACCAAATCTTAAAAGTTACCAAAGCAAATGTGTGTGAAAAATTCATCTGCTGTTTTTACCTGAACACCACAGCTGAGTCTGACAGGAAAGCTCCCACTGCAACATCTGGGTGAGAACACAAAATTCCCATAAAACATACCTGACTTGGTTATTCTTTCACACATTCCTAACTCACAAGTGCACTAAAAAAAGAGTTTAATATTTCAATACACAATGCTGTTTAATATTTTTGTGGAACCCATGATACATTTTCTGGAATCTTTTAGGAATAAAAATCTCAAAAGAACAGCATTTATTTGAAATAAATCTTATGTAACATTATAAATGTCTGCTCAGTCAATTAAAAAAATGCATACTTTCTGAATATAAGTATTATTTCTTTAAAAATACTACTGACCCCCAAGTTTTGAACGTAGGTTGAACATGCTTCATGCTCACAGAGGAAACATATGCTATTCATGTTTTTGTGTTAAAAGCGTTACCTGGGTAATTGTTGCTATCAATATCAACTCCTCCAGACACTGATTGGCCAAACATCCTGAAGTTGTCGCCCAACAAAGAGCCTGTTATTCTCTGCATTGAAGAAAGCACAAAGACAGAATTCAGAAGATATTTAGATTCAACATTTGACCTATTAAATGCCAGTGGAGTTGTACTGTACTCCAAGAGACATGCAAATGATCTTATTTATGGACGTTCTTACATCCATTTCAAGAGATCACGTTAATATACTTGATTTTGAACGGTCAGTGACAGTTTATTTTGCAATAATGATCAGATGAATGCATATTATAGCTTTTTTTTTTTTTACTTTGCAGGCACTTTTATTGAGTGACTTACATTTACGTTCTACATTTAATTAGTTTGTGTAACATTGGACTCAAACCCATGACCTTTGACATTGCTAGCGTCATGCTCTACAATTACTGGAAAACCACAGCACTGTTACAAGGCCACAAGAGCTGCTGCTGATCACTACAAACATCCTGTATATAATCATTTTGGCCTGAAGTTAATATAATTAGATGAAGTTCTTCCTAAACATTCGTTTTTATAACTGGATTCTCATGATTTGGATTTGCCCTGATCGCTGCTTGAAACTATACATGGAGAGAAAGGGATTTCAGGAAATTACTGCAATCAGACTGAACGCTTAGTACTCCAGTGTGGAAGAGAGAAGAAGAAAGACTCAAAACAATAGGGCAGTTGCACAGGATGGGGAGGACTGCTCAGGTCTGACCTTTCCCGCCTCCGTTTCATTCTTCCCTGCCCATAATATCAGCACAAACAGCAGCTGGGGAACGTACTTGAGAGAAACTCCGTGCAATGCCACTTCTCCTCCCATTGTAGATATATATAGCACCACGCAGATCGTCCTCCTGAGGGGCTCCGATGGCCACATCTGAAACACAAGCATTGTTGCGTTAGCTTTGTTCCAAAACCTAGTGTTAAGTATAATTAGACAGCATTTTAAGAGTGTTGCTTAACACAGGAAGTAAAGATAAGCAACCTTCTAAGGTATGGCATTCAAAAGATCTTTAAAATGTTTTTGAAAAAAGTCTCACCAAGGCTGCATTTATTGGATAAAAATACAGTAAAAACAGCAATACTGAAAAATATTACTGCATTTTTTTAAAATACTGTTTTATATTTTAATATAATTTGTATGTACTCCTGTAATGACAAAGGTCAATTTTCAACAGCCATTACTCCAGTCTTCAGTGTCACATGATTCTTTAGAAATCATTCTAATATGCCGATTTGGAATTTAAGAATTATTAAGAAGAAAAATTATTATAAAGATTGTGGAAATGGTAAAACATTTGTTTCAGGATTCTTTGATGAATAGAAAGTTGTAAAAAAACAGCACATATTTGAAATCTTTTGAATGTCTGTACTGTCACTTTTTGATCAATTTAATGCATCCTTGCTTAATACAAATATTAATTTCTTTAAAAACAAATTACTACTCCCAAACTTTGGAATGGTACTATACATTATGTTGGTCAAATTCTATTATTTTCTTATTTTGGTCAAATGGTCAAATTCTAACATAGCATTGCAAATATTATATAAAATACATATGTGACCCTGGACCACAAAACCAGTCATAAGGCTAATATAATAAATAAGCTTTCCATTGGTGTACTGTTTGTTAGGATAGGACAATATTTGGCTGAGAGACAACTATTTGAAAATCTGTAATCTGAGGTGCAAAAAAATCTAAATATTGAGAAAATTGCCTTTAAAGTCATCCAAATGAAGTTCTTAGCAATGCATATTACTAATCAAAAATGAAGTTTTGATATATTTACTGTAGGAAATTTACAAAACATCTTCATGGAACATGATCTTTACTTAATATCCTAATGATTTTTGGCATAAAAGAAAAATCTATAATTCTGACCCATATAATGTATTTTTGGCTATTGATTCAAATATACTCATGCTACTTATGACTGGTTTTGTGGTCCAGGGTCACAAATGATGTATTACTCATAAAAAGGCATTCCCATAAAGCAATGCAAGCTCACTGAAAGCATTCATTTCAAAGAAATCATTACAAATATACATGAAATGCATGCAATACTGACAAGAACTGATAGACTGTTATGCCCAATGCTTTGTGTGCTAGATATTTTTAGGTCGTTATTATTGCGTACTGTTTTATAATGTACGACAATACTGAGGTGCAGATAATTGCCACTATTTGCAATAAGTAGTATAAATAGCAGAAAATCTAGCTATTTTAACATAGTGTAAATAGAATCTATAGCTATTTGCACTTAGTGTAAATAGCATCTATCGCTAAAAAATATGCTATTTGCACTTAGTGTAAATAGCATTTAATTGAGTGTAAATAGCATCTATTGCTATTTGCACTTAGTGTAAATAGCATCTATCGCTATTTACACTGAGTGCAAATAGCCGCTGCCAAAAAACAAACCCTTATAAGTACCATTTTTTCTATATAGAGCAAAACATGATACAGCAAAATTTTAGTACACTTGGCCAGTCAAATAAAGCAATTCAGCATGAAAAACGTACAAAACTGAAGTGGTTTATAAAAGAACCATACTCAAACTTTGATGTGTCATTCAGACATACAGAACTGTACCTGGATATCCGTCATCGTCAATATCACCAAGGTTCATGATGGTTTCTCCAAAACGTGCTGCGTAAGAGTCACTCCCAACTAACTCAAAGTCTGCCTCTTTCAATTTAACCTGAGAAAGAGACACAGAGACACTGAGGATATTTTCAAGAGAAGCATGATGTTGATTGTTAGAAGCTCATACACAATTCACCACAGTTGACCGGACTGTTTTTGTGCTTCAACTGTGACCAGAAAATGTGCAAACTATTGTTTGAGGTTTCAACACAATAAATGGTGACAGTCAAGCAGTCACATGTGAAGTGTTAAAAGCATGGTGCTTTTTGGAGTAGGTGGTTAATTTTTGACATTATGGGAAAAGGAAACCTGTTCTATTGATATGGCCTTGGTGATCACGATCAAAGCCAGAATACATACTTCTAAACTGAACAAACACACAGTAAGATAAGACAGCTCTAAATATGTAGATGTCATTTTATCAAATGCATTACAATGCAACTCGTACCATTCTAAAATTACCAATATAGTTAGGAATAAATGGGTTAATTGCATCAAACACATCAAGAACACATACTGGTCATATTCCACCCCAAAAGCTTTATGGTTTTAAAAAAAATAAGCACATTTTCTCATTATCCCTTCACATCATTTTTAGATATGCAAATTTTCTAAATTTATATAAATTAACAAAAAATGTTATTTAGAAAAATAATTAAATTATTAAATAATATATAATATAAAATAATACACATTGAAATAAATATAAAATAGATTAAAATTATATATTTATTTATTATAAAATAAATATAATTTACTTTATTATTATCTAAAAATAAAATTAAATTTAGAAAAAAATCATTTAAAATCAAAACTGAAACGTATGTTTACATCTTGGTAGAATTTGATGTAATGTCTTTAATTTATGCTGATTTACATATAAAACAATAAAATAATATTTATTTACTTATTATTTTTTATTTTATTTTTTATGCATGCTTATGTTTAGGCCCATTAAAATAACTTTTACAAATTATTTTATGTGTGTAAGTGTGTACACAAAATTATTTTTAAAAGTACTTTTGGTGGTCCTAAAAATAAACAAACAAACAAACATTATTTTATTGCATTTATATTTAGGGTAAACTATTTTTTATAAGATTAACCCATAGGTATGCATCAAAACATAATTAAATATATATCATGTCACTGGCTCACCTCTCCCTGGTTTATGTAGACGTGAACACGTCCCTCCTCCCTGACTGAGCTGAACATAGGAGCACCAACCAGAAGATCGGACAGTCCGTCTGCATTCAGGTCAACAGCACATACACTAGCTCCATAATAAGAGCCGAGCTGTAAACAGGAGCAAACATCACTATTGTGTTCATTCAGCAGGAACATGCCTGAGTAACACTTAAAATTCTTGAAATTTCTTACCTTCTTGCCTTTGGTTTTGGCAACGATTTTCAAAGTGTTGCCCTCAATCCTGAAAATGTAGGCCTGGAGTAAAAGAAAACACAGGAATATGGGAAATGGGAACTATAACACACAGCAGCCTAACAATGGATTGTATATGCTAAATAATTTTTTTTCCAGTCTCTGTTTCTTTGGTAAAATCATCAGACACCATACTGTTACTCACAAAACTCATAAACACTGCAAACTCAGCACATCTGCAAATAAAAACCTACTTCCTCTTCCGCACAGATGGAAGAAGAGTTCAGTTTAACTGTTTTATCGTTCACAACTGCCTACAGAGTATAGATGTCAAGAGGGTCTCATATCTAAATCCATTTATACACAACTACTGATATTCAGTATACTAGTGTATTCAGAAGATTGCTATTAAGCTACAAAAACTTACAGGCTGTGTCAAACTGTCTAACTAACCAAACTAGAGACCTGTGACATTAAACTACTTTAAAAAATTGAATCTGTTGTTCTAATAGTCAGATGATGATGGTGGTGGTGGTGTTAACCCTTACTTTACCAGTCTGTTCATTCTGGGGAGCACCACCCACTATCTCAGTGCTTTGAGGATCTAGAAAGTGTCCAGCACTAACAGCATAACCTGATGGGAAGAAAACATACATTGTGGTGAAATATCCCAAATGCCCATTCAAAGTGCACAAAAGCACTACAAAAAAAAAAAAAACAAGTAAGTAAAATGCAATTATTTAAAATCCAGATCTTCCTAATCTACAGAGTTATTATGGTTAACTAAAACGTGAAATAAAATAAACATTAACTGAAATAAAACAAAATATTAAAATTTTATTGAATATAAAAAAATTATTTTATTTCAGCCAATTGCCAAGTCAACATTTCTTAATTTCAAATAGTTTAACTTGATGTACTAAAAAACTAAATTATAAATAAAAAAAACTGTATAGACATATTTTTAAAAATATAAATGACAAAAAACACAAGAAATTACTAAAACTTTAAATTTAAAATGAAAATGGAAAATATAAAATTACAAATAATTCAAAATATTAATAAAAACTGATACTAATCATTGATACTAAAATAACAATGCTAAACTATCCCTTGCAAGTAACTTTTGTAACTTGATTCAGTGATATTACTAAATCAATAAAAACTGTTCATTTAGACTTTACAATGCTTGTGATAACTGGAAAAGAATTTTTAAAAGTCATATTATAGAGAGCCTTCACAAGCAATTTCTTGCTGATGAAATACAAATACAATTTTATATTCACTATAGCTATTTTTTATTTTATTAATCTGCATGACTTTTCAGGCTTGGAAATTAAATTCCCCTGCATGTCTTCCATGACAGCAGGAACCCTTTAGTAGATGTGACTGTAGGGCAGGAAGATATTAAGATAATAAATATAAACTTTAACATCGTTACATTATTATTATCAGTTGCTTGAAACAAGTGTGTTGTGAAAAGTGGTACACAAATAAATTTGATTTGACTGACTACTTCACTGTTAAGAGAGGAACCCTAGAAATCACATGTACAAACTGCAATATCCATGACTAAAATGAGACATTGCTGAAATGCATGTTTGTTTAGAAAGTATAAATAGGTTGCCATGAGATCAAAACAAAGTGACACGTTAGCCATATTTTGCAACAGCAACAATTATGCAAGGGTGTCTGTTTCCTGATCAAATAGAAAAACGTTATGTCGTATACCAGCAAAAGTCTGTATCCTGCTGCATGTCTTAAGAAGCTGATGATCACTGGATTATATTTATATTTTTACATTCTTAATAGTAAACATTTTAGCAAAATTAGACCACTGTATCTCTAAACCCCAAAAGGAAAAGCACTTATTTCCTACCTTATACACAAATCATAAAAAAAACAGAACGTACAGTATTTCTGTTCCAAAATCTGTAGAGTTGGCTTGTTGGATATCACCTACATAGGCAGCTGCATTTTAAGGAAGCTTCTTAGCTATCATGGAACCTCATGAATGGCCGATTTGGAATGTTCTACACAGGCAGCAATTCACATACACATGCCTGCCATTATGGATGTAATGATCTTGTTGCAATGCATTCTGGAATGGCCTTCTCCGTGAAAAATACATGCTGCTTTAGAATTTTGAATAAAATACAGTATCTTAGCAGACAGCACAATAAACCTACCTACAGTTTTTTGCATCTACCTTATAACCTTGCCAATATTCTTACTTGGATTTGTTACAAAGAATACAACATTATCAATTTCAGAACTCACCTAAATAGCTGCCATAGAGAACTTCACTGTCATCATCCACATAAGCAGCTGAAATGTTGCTTGTGGTGTTGTAGACAAGAACGGATCCGGTCCAGTATGAGGTACCAGGGGCTCCCATGACCATCAGGTCCTACAAACACAATACATTGTTACCAAATCGATTGAATTCAGTGTCAGCTCAATCAAAATGCCATTAAAGTTCCTTATACCTCTGTGAATAAATTTGATATTCCTGCTTGGCATGACCCATAACCTTCACCAAACTTCCTTTGATGATCTAAGGAGTGAAAAAGAACACTGGTGGTCATTTGACGCTAAGGAACAATTAGCAGTAGTTGCATTAGGTTACACTTGGTTTGAACCTATGAACCACAACCACAGCAGTAATAGAAATCTGTACCTTTATAGCAGGGGATAATATGACTGGCATGTTTCAAATCTGGGCTGAATCTGAAGCAAACACCATGTGGCAGCTTGTTCTGATTGTCTCTACTAGAGTAGTAGATATTCTTCCACCGATGTCCGCATGCCTGGAATTTAAACCAGAATAGAGTGAACTAAACAGCTATTCACTTATCATACCCTTCATCATACATATTCCACACAAAACTATCATGAAACTATTTAGTTCTTTATTAACATTTCTGACTTAGAAGTAAACAGGAGAGTTTTCGTTTAACATTAATAATCATAGTGCATTTACTCACAAGGTAACACTATAAAAAATGTAACCATCAGTTAAAAGCTTAGAATAATTAAGATTTTTTAAAGCATTTTTAAAGAACTCGTGCTTACCAAAAGCTGCATTTATTTTTAATCAAAATGCAATAAAACAGCAATACTGTGAAATATTATAATTTAAGATAGCTGTTTTATATTTTTAATATCTTAAAATCTAATTTATTATTTTGATGGCAAAGCTAAATTTTCAGCAGTTAATACTCCAGTGTCACATGATCATTCAGAAATCATTCTGATATGCTGATTTAGTGCTTAATTATTATCAATTATTATTGGTGCTATATTATTAATAATGTTTTATATGATAAATGTTGAAAACAGTTTTTGCTGCTTAATATTATTATGGAAACCATGACATTTTTCAGCATTTTTTTCAGTGTTACTTCAAATGAATGAGCAGCATTTATTTGAAATAGAAATATTTTGTAACATTATAAATGTCTTTACGGTCACTTTTGATCAACTGAAGAACTGTATTATTTTCTCTTTTTTTCATTTTTACACTAAACATTTGAATGGTAGCATGTCAGGGTTTCCAAAAAACAAAAAAAAACATTAAGCAGCAACTGTTTTCAACATTTAAAATATTAAGGAATGTTTCTTGAGCACCATATCAGCATATTAGACTAATTTCTGAAGGATCCTGTGACACTGAAGTTTGGAGTAACAGCTGCTAAAAATTCAGCTTTGTCATCACAGGAATAAATTAAATTTCAAAATGAATTAAAATAGAAAACAGTTATTCTAAATTGCAAGAATATTTCACATTATTACTGTATTTTTGATCAAATAAATGCAGCCTTGGTGAATGAAGTGCATGCTTTGACCAAAAGACATACCAAAACATGGCCTTTTGAGGGCTGCCGGGACAGACTGACACCGAGCCACTGGTTATCATTCTCTGCCAAACAGTGTTTTCCACAGTGCCGTACACCTCCTGAAATCATGCAGTCAAATTAATATACTTAATATGCCTAAATTAATACACAATCAATCAAGAGCCCAAGCTGCTTACTTTAGGAAACTGTGCAAAATGTTAGAGACATGCAGTGCAAATGTTTCTCATCTCAAGCAAATTCACACCTGTGGCTCACAAGGTCAATTCTGAATGACACAGGATGAGGAGCATTTGATGAAACTTGAAACAAGGCTATAAATATCTCTGAAAGCAGCATGTTGTGATGTAAAAAGAAAGTGCTTTGAGACACAAACTGAGAAGCCAAAAAAACTGGGCTTTTCTGAACATCACTTATGAACCATGTCCATTCAACACCATATTGAATCTTCTTGTAAGTCTATTAACAGCAACTAGATCTTGACATTTCAGAAGAAAATAAGTGTTTTTTTGCTCATGCAAAAAACACAGTGTGGTCTTGTAGATGGTTGCCAGGGCATTGCATGTGGTCGCTAAGGTATTTTGAGTGTTTTTAGCCTGTGGTTGCGTACTGGCCCAAGTAAAAAGGTCCCTAAGAACCAAATCTGGTCCCTATGTATGGCTCAGTCACTCAATGAAAGTCTATTATAGTTTTTCTCTGCCATTTTATTATTGCCAGGGAAAACCCGTATATGCACATAGAACTCCACAACTCCTCAAAAACCCATCTATAGCACATGAATCGCAGTGAATTACATGCTAAAGTTACAGTAGATACTATGGATTTGGTTAAACCTCTAATCCTAAGTACGAGCAATAATAATAGTGATACCTCTCTTAGCAAATGCCACTAATAATGAAACCTTTTCAGACAGTTTAACAATCTCAAAACGAAGGTGTGTTCTCGCCACCATGGCTTTTGGTGGAAATTATTTGTTTAATGCCATTTCCCTTGACTAAACAGAGACATTTTATTTGCGAGCTATATATATCCTGTAGCTTGACCTACAAAGAAGACTATCCCCCATCCCTTGTTTCGGGGCTGGGAGTATAAGCATCCTCTTCCTGACAAGAGGAAACCCTCCACAGTCTGGCTGACCCCGCATGGGAAATTCATTCACAGGACGTTTTCACAGTCAGGGGTCTAGAAAGCACACACAAGTTCAATCAGAGCGCTTTCAGAAAGTGTGAAGTCTAAACGGTACAACGTGGTCAAATGCAAATGCTTGACTGTTTAGAGTTGGTCTACAGCAAACAGACGGAAAAAAAAAAGAAATCCGAGAAACTGTGGGATAACTTTTATAAATAACATTACGAGCCCTGCTAGAGTGTTTAACAGATCATTAAAGTCCGTTATGAAATGTCATTAACTGATTTATATTATATTGGTATTATACTTTTTTCACATTTTAAATATATGATCAGTCTTTGGTGTTATTTTCTTTGTCCCCTTTAGCATTAATGACAGCATGACTGGAGCTGACATGGACAAATCTAGCAAAATCCTAAAACTTGTTTTTTCCAGGTTTAAATGAGATTTCAAAGCTTTGGTGAGCTTTTGGACCCCACATGAACTACTGATCTCTTAAGCATTGTATAAGAGTTTACTGATGAAATTTGTTGTTGCTCCAAAACAAACTCATTGCCAAATAACCACATATTACATAACTTTTTAGAGTAACCTTTTTAAAAATGAATCTCTTACTCAACTCTACCTTTCAGATCATAGACAAAACAACAAGAAAAGCTGAATTTCTGAAGGTAAGGGAGGGAAGACCTACCGACAGGGAGCTGCTCACATTGGGAGCTCCACACACTGCAGTTGTAGATGGCTCCAGGATTTTTGGTATGAGGATAAAAGCTGGAATCAGCCACAGGCGCTCCAACTATCAGCCTTAACAATAAATATGACATTAAACAAGTGTGTTTTGCCATTTTTGAAACAAACATCAAGATTTTAGAAGGAATGATTCATGATAAACGGTCCAGCAGTGTGACAAATGAATTTAAGTACACATATCTCTGAAATAATATTAAAGCAGCAAGCATAAAATGCCGTTTAAAATGGTTTTAGATGGAGAAAAGCATGTCACACTGGACGTGACAGGATGTGTCAACTGCCTACCAATAGATGTTTTGCAACCATGAATCCAGGGTCTGAATTTAATCAGGACTCGGGGCAAAAGAAACACTCACAGATATGCTCATGTGAGATATGCTCATATGAGCAAGTTCTTTTGCAACATTTGATGCATTTCACAATATTCCACTAGGCCTATCTAGGCTACTTTATCATCTCAGATTTTGAATTAAAAACTAATAATAAAGCAATCTCTGAAATAATAAAGGTGAAAAACCACTCCCAATAACTCTAAAGCTTGAAACAGTGATTATTATATCAAAGTATACTGTGTTAGTAGGAGACAGCTAACAGCTGGATGAATGTATAAAATGCAGGCTATGCTGGCAGAAAGCTTAATTGTAAAGGTGAAAGCCATAATTACTCACACATGAGAATATATTTTATTTAATTGATTCAACTTAACATTAAATGCGGGTTAGAAATACAAACAAATACACTAAAAATGTAGAAAATGCTTCTGAAAATCAGTCAAAGAGAGCAAATATTAGTTTAAATCTCAAACTTGCTCATTCACCCTTGAATTAAAACATTCAAACTTCTCATGCATGTTTAAGGCACTTACCAAGAGTCCTCAGCATGCTGATGAAGGAGAACCGAGAATCCGAATAATGATCCATTGGGTCCATGAAAAACTAAAGGATGCTCCACATC
This sequence comes from Tor tambroides, assembly GCA_021397915.2. NCBI lineage: Eukaryota > Metazoa > Chordata > Actinopteri > Cypriniformes > Cyprinidae > Tor > Tor tambroides. The sequence goes on from JAFVLL020019202.1 coordinate 43,084, forward strand.
CAGATTGTAGCAGTCACACAGAATCAACAGGTACCACAGGATCCCAACTACAGACCTCCACTTCAGCGAATCTCCGGGGAGTAGTGATGAATTCATCTCGTCCACAGTAAATAGCACCACACAGAACACAAAAGAAAGCCAATGCTGCCTTGGAACAAAAGTGCAGAGTTCGAATAAACTTTTGGTAAAGATATCAGGAAGTTGTCATTGTAGTTGTGAGCTCGCGATGTGCCCTCGCCTGTTGCGCTCCAGCATCTCATCTGCTCGAGCGCGCCTCGCGTTTCATGACGTCACAGCACTCTGAGTCAAGGGAAGCCTTTGAAGTGAGTGCTGGAGCGCCGCAGGGGCGGGAATGCGCTGAGCGCGCCGGACAGCGGACGCTTCTCACGCGCTCACACGCTTCTCTTAACGGTCTCCAGACTCCAGACGCTGGAAACAGAGGAAATGATGAAGAACGCGATGTATTAACCGTCACATGTTCTGTTTGACGCCCCAAACCACAGTGAATATCTCAAAAGTAACGCTTTTTCCAATTTTTGTGAGAACTGATTAGAAATACGATCTAACTTGAACAGATTACTTGGATTTTTAATTTTACTTATTTTAATGCTATAATTCATTTTAGTGTCCCCGGCCCACCGGTGGGCCCTAGTGGCGCTCTCTTTTTTTTCAATGTCTTTTTTTCTCTATCACATATTTTAGTAGTCTAATCATGATAAATTATATATAATTTGAAAGCTTAAAACCTCAGAATTCATTTTTAAATCGGACATTGCTTTACTATGCAAATGGTACTTTCATATCTTTTAGCGTCTTCTCCCTTTAGTCATGTGTCATATTACAAAATGTATTATGGTCTTTTAGTATCAAAATTTTTCGGAAAGGTCTGAGTCTCAAGATTCCATATTTGGTGGTTATTTTTTGATAGACGTAATACTGATGAGAAATTTAGACATTTGTGACACAAAAATGCATCAAAAAAATTCAATGGAGTTTTGATGGCACTCGTGGCTGTTTGTGGTGTAATGCCCTAAATAAAATCTCACAGGAACCTCATTTTTTTATATCAACTTCAAATTTGGAACATAACTTATTTTACACATAGGCTACTGTAATGCTTTAATTTTATTGCAATTTTAGATTCACAAATATTTTGTAAAATATTTATTTTATATAGGCTAAAATGAAAAAAAAAATGGTACAGTGCATTTTCTTTACAGTAAATTTAAACTAATTCAAAAATAAACCAAATAAAAAAAATAATAAAAATGTAGGTAATTATATTTTATATTTGGAATTACACTGCATAAATGAATAATAGGCTATTAAACAATTTGATTTTATTAACCCTAAAATGAAAAAAAATGTTATAATGCTTAGTAACAATCATCTTTTTCAAAATGACATGACTTCTTAAAAGTCTTAAAATCTCTCTGCTGGGGTTTTATTAGGTTAGTAGAGAATATTTAAGAAAAAAAAAAAAAAAAGAGTGAAAAAAAAATGATTTTGATATACAGGATATTTTTCAAAACAATGAGAAAGTCCATTTTAACCACACTTGTAAGTTAGCACTAAAAATACTTTCAGCAAGATTTTTCAAGTTATATGGCTGACTTGACACAAAGTGCTTACATTTGTTCATACATAAACTTTAGATTTACAGGTAATGGAAGCAATTATAGAGGAATGTAATGGGTTTTATGGACAGTTGGTAATGTCTTACAGCACAAACAATGTACACAAATGAATTAGTGCTTTTTTAAGGCTTTGTGAAAGCTCAGTTAATTTGGGTGATGTCTGTCTACTACCGATCTGTCTGACAATCAGTCTAACCATCTTTTCCATGATAAATCCTTTTTCACTTTCATGAGAGCCTTATGACCATGACAAAGCAGATTATTTCTCACACACGCGGCCTTATTAAATGTGTGAGTCTCAGGATGCCTCAGACACAATTCCCCTCTGAGTGATAATAGCGAGCGCACATGTGCTGTGGATAAGGAGCACAGTGTGAGTCCTGGGACATCATCAAGTCTCTCAGACACTCTTTAAGCACATTTGTGTGTCACTTTTTTGCTCTGAGACTCACAGTTTGTGTGTGCATTTCTTTCAGTACCTATCAATAGTTACAGCCGCTCTCTCCTTCCTCCATAGGGAGGAATCCACAGAGACTCTTTAATAAGTGTGAAAGAGAGTCTTGTCTCTCTCTCTCTCTCTCTCTCTCTCTCTCTCTGTTTTTAAGAATGAGAGGCAATGAATGACAAGCCAGCTGCATCACTCACTTGCTTATTCTGGATTTTGTATTTCACTTCTTAAAAGTGTTTTTATTTTTTGCCTTTTACGTTAAAATATTTGGTATTTTGAATGGCCATCAACAGAGAATGATGCTTTTTCCATGCTTTATTTGTTTTAAAATACAGTAAAAACAGCAATATTGTGACATAATTTTACAATAAAAAAATGCTTTCTGTTTGAATATATTTTAAAATGTTACTTATTTCTGTGAGTACTCTAGTCTTCAGTGTCACATGATCCTTAAGAAATCATTCTAATATGCTGATTTGGTGTCCAATTAACATTTCTCATTATCTGTTGAAAACACTTTTGCTGCTTAATATTTTTGTGGAAATCGTGACACTTTTTCTTCAGGTTTCTTGGATGATATATATATTTCTGTAACTTTTGATCAATTTAATGTGTCTTTGTAAATTATAAGTATTAATTACTTAATTACCCAAACTTCTGAACTGGAGCTAACTGGATCATGCGAAACAACCAAAATATGACCCCCAGTTTCCAACTTGATATTGCAACACTGACTGTTTGTTTGACCAATGGCAAATAGTATAGGAGTATATGAGAAACCTATTTGAAAACAATCAATATTTTTTTTTAAATTTACAGTAGAGGTGCCAAAATTAGACTCTGCACCTTTAACTGTGCTGAGAGTCGAATGCTTTAAAAAAATACATCTGTTCTGTCCAAGAGAGCGACCCTGATATTTTCACCCTTGCTGATGAAGTTTATGAAATAAGTTTTTGGATAAACAAACAATCCTTAAAGTGTGTTGGGGGACAAAAGGGGGCTGATTTTTGGAAACTTCTGGGAGGTCCTGGAAAAAAAGAGAGAGAAAGGAATGAACTGAATTTTCAGAGGTGCAATAGTTGTTAAATTTACTAACACGTGCAAATGCAAAGAGCAGAAAAAGAGCAAAGGTCAAATAAAGGGATGACTAGTTCTTCATGGGTATTTTGCATGGTCATTGCGATGCATATTGCTGATGTTTGCGCAAGACACCATGTGCAAAGCATGGAAAACACATGCACATATACATATACAGTATATATGGTTCCACATTCAGCCAAATGTATTTCACAACTTCGCTTTTCATGCTCCCCTCAACATCACAGTTCATAAACACCAGACAAAACATTCCTACATTGATTTTTGGGGAAAGTCTGCAGAGTATTTGCTTTAAAAATGTTAAAACTGCTAAATGACTAAAAGTAAAAATAAGTAAAGTAAAAATGTATTTTCTTTTAGCATAACTTCAGCAAAATAAATACATAAATTAAATTACATTTAATGTAATTAAATTGATATTGATATTATTTCTGTTTGTTTGGCAGTGTTGTTAAAAGAGTTTTTTTTTTTTTTTGGAATAAAATATTCTAATTATTTGTTTTTAAGCACTAAAATTACTAAAACTA
>JAFVLL020019204.1:0-63877 GCA_021397915.2 Tor tambroides
CATGGAAAACTTCTGTGTGACAAGCATCTTAAAATTATTAATAAAATAAATAATCAGTTGAAACAAGTTATTTGTACATTTAAGCATGTAAATTACAGTTTGATATGACATTTAATTAATTTAACTAACCTTAGTAGTAAATGAGAGAGACAAGAGTTAGTGGTTGCTTTCACGGTCCTCTTTGTTGTCTGAGGATGCGCTGCAGTCGTCACGGTAACTCAACTCTCTCAACTGACACCCAGAATTCAGAAAATGCAGCTGAACTGTTCAGTGTAAACTCATTATAATACACTTAAGTAATTTAAATAAAACTTAAATATATATATATAAATAGAAATAAACATAAATAAAGTGAAATATATACAAATCATTTAATTTGTGACCCAAACTCTATGTGGGGTGGTCACAGACACAAAAACTTCACTAACAAATAACCTTAAAGAGGTGGTTGTTTTAAGTAAATCAAACACATGCAGCTTACAAGTGACAGTTAAATTAGTGTATTGACTGGTTTTGTGTGCTTTTTTTTCCAGAATTGTATAAAAAAAAGAAGTGGTACTTCTAAAAAGACTAAAGGTTCTGCGTAATATATAAAAACAAAACCAGAATTGTTTTTTTAAATACATGTATTATTGAAATTTTCTTTCAAAAAATATGGTTGTAAAAATCTAAAATATCTTATTTTATGTTTGTTTACTAGCCTATAAAAAAAAAAAAAAGTCATTCATTCATTTATGCAATCTGTAGTTTTGAAGTTTTTGAGAATTCACCCTCTGGCATCACAACAAAAGGTGAAGCTGACCCCTCTTTTCTCCTCTCCACTCAGGCTCCCTGACAGAGAAACAAATCTAAGATGGCTGATGATAAAGTATTGTGGTTTGAGAAGGTAGGCTGCAAGTGCCAGGACTTCATTTGTGTCAGACGCTGATAGTAATGAATTTCTGTGGTGAACCTGAGACTGAGAGAAACAGAGTCTGGCGAGCGGCATGTGCAAGCGGTACCAGTCAATCTCTGCAATACCTTTAAGATTTTATCTGTACAGTCCTGTCATTCCCTATAGCATCATTGCCATACCATATACTTGTGTCATGCTTACAGAGTATCACTCTCATTTTTGCTTTTTCCAGCTTGGCCAATGCTCATCCACCCTGCCAAATCACTCTCAAACCCTCATTTTAGACAAAGCATGTGTGATCAAAAGACTTTAAAAGGTCTATAAGGGCAGAGACTGGCTCTTTTATCCATCTCATAAAACCCTTTTGATTCATAATGTCAATGGAGCATATCTGGTTACTTAGGTGGAATTGGAGCAGCGGAGGAAGCTTAATTGCTCCCAGCGAGTGCAGCCAGAGGACTTGATTAGACCCTGGACCACTTCTCATGTTCTTCATTTGTGCGGTGACGACCTTCCACAGTGATGGACTCAAGTAAGAGGTCACTCAGTGAGGTTCTCCTCTGAGAATAGGCCTCTGCTTAAAAAAAAAGTACCCACAAGCTTAAATCTGGAGCATTTAGCGGTTAAACTCACTTATAGACTACATTTCTGGCTTTATTTTGTCAAATGTACAGTACAGACAATATTACCCAAAAGTGAATTTTACTGCTAGAGGTTGGACTTTCATAGTTAAAGGAATAGATGACTCAAAATTGAAAATTTGCTGAAAATGTACTCACCTTCTGGCCATCCAAGATGTAGATGGGTTTGTTTCTTCATCATAACAGATTCTGAGAAATTTAGCTTGACATCGCTTGGATGTTTGTATCACCTGTTTGAGCTCTCATTCTGACGGCACCCATTCACTGCACATGATCTATTGATAAGCAAGTGATGTAATGCTAAATTTCTCTAAATCTATTCAGATGAAACAAACTCATCTACATCTTGGATGGCCTGACGGTGAGTAAATTTTAAGCAAACTTTCAGTTTTGGATGAAATAGTCATTTAAGGCAGCTTAATGGATCTATATTCTACTAACATTCTATTAATACTCTAATGAGAGTTAGTTGATATGTAGTAAGTTACTTATAGTGAGTAGAATGTCTAAAGTGGACTATCGAAATAAAGTGTAACTGAGATTACACTTTTTCTTTTTTGTCAAGAGAAATATCTATGGATGAGAAGCAAGAGGAATAAGCAAAAGCCTCCATTTGCTCTACATTTATTCTTATCACTCTCTAGGAGAAACAAGTGACAAATTAATTCTTATTATTATTATTATTATTATTATTCTCCTTCTTCTTCGTAGGGATAAGCTTAGATTTTTTATTGATTGTATTTAGACTAACATTCTAGTTCAAATAGAGTCTCCAGGCAGCAAAACTTAAAAACTCAGGATTTAGCTGCTTTTTATGTTTGTTTTTTTTAATGCGTTTAATTCATGTACAGCTACAGTTATATTTATTTATTTCTACTGAAAAAAATTTAAATACTATTTTACAGATTATATTCATTCACACGGGCAAGCTTCAACAGCTACAATATTCATAGATAATCTCATGAGAAAGTTTGTTCTGAACTTTTACATTCCAAAATATTGCAAATAGTGCTCTTCTCCCTTAAATAACTTTAAGACTTCTAATAAGACTTTTAAGACTATTTGTAACTATCTGCAAGTCAAAATCAAGCTAACATCCTGCCAAAGCTGTAACTCATGAATTTTTAATTTTCATCATTTCATGCAAAAGTATCTAGGAAAAACCCTCTTAAGTATGATTTGAGCATTATTGGAGGTTACACACACAAACAGCTTTCAATGAGAGTTAAAAATTACTGCTTACATTGCTGAGGGTTGCTTAAAAGTTGCTTTTTTAAGGATAAATAGTGCTTAATGCATCATATCAGTGATAAAACATGAGGGAACAAGCTTATGTTGAACAGTGGTATGATAAAAAAAAGAAGGCAAAAAACAGTAATTGTGCTCAAGTTAGCCGCCTGCCATTAGCAAGATGAATTAGCCAAATCCATGCAAGTGACAATGGCTACAGAGGGAACCTGATCCTGGAGCCTCTACAACCTGAAGTCCCAGACACCACCAGGAAGCAGACGGAGCGCAAAGCAGCCCTCCTGAGACTCGGGCATCGCACACACACACACACACACACACACACACACACACACACACACACACACACACACACAAACAAACCCATGTATTTACACAAGCACACACACACACACACACACACACAAATATGCACATCTGCAATACATGAACACAGGATCATGGATTTTAGCAGACCATAGAAGTTTTAACAAAGTAGAGAGAAAGGCATTCAATATTAAAAGATAAATATTCAAACGTATAAACTATGACAGCTAAAATTAAAAAGACATATATAATTGCTATTTCCATTTTAATGCATTGGCCATGATCAATTTCAAAGTATATACATCTGAAACAGGTTTTAGTTCAACTCATTTGCTGTTCTAAGGCATGATATTACAGGTGAACAGGGAACTGATATCACCATTTCCACAGCTGATTATTCACAGTATATTAAGACAATTGATTTGTACTGCAAGTTTTCTGAAATGTTGTTCAAATGTGCAAATGAGGCATTTTATAATTAAATGTGCACTAATTTGCATACATTTCCAAACCAGAAATCATGATATTGGATAAAGCAGGCTCAAAAGAATTCTTTATTTTGTTTACATATTCGATTTAACAAAGAGGATTTTGGATATCTCTTTTTATCACACCATGAATCAGAAAACACTGTGAGGTGAAAACATTTTCACTATGTTTTTAGGAGTAAAATATTAAATAAGTAGTTGAATGATATATGAACAAACCCCTCTGTAAAAAACCTTCAGCATATATACAGTGTAGATATAAAACTGTAAAAAGTTTGGTGTATGTGCTACTGAAATGGAAATTTCTAGCTCAGTGCCTGAGAATTTTTATTTTGTTATTGATTGATTGATTGATTGATTGATTGATTGAGAAAATGGTTCTTAAAGATATGTACTGTAATAAAAATAAACAAACAAATAAACAAACAAACAGTGGTTTTACCTGCAGAGTCTTGTCTTAAATTAATGCAGCTTCACTGAAAAAAAAGAAAAGAAAATGTAGTAAATTTACAAAATTTGGAAGCAGAAAGATTGAAACATTATTTTCTTGTAAAACATATTCTTTGTTTTATTTACAACTTTGGAAAAACTTTTTTACAGTGTAATGTGAAACAACTAAATATGTCTGTCCAAGACCAGCTAATCTTAAATAAATGCAACAGAATAACAGTTAAATCATGAAACATTTATTACTGCATCCTTTTTCTACAATTTAAGAAAATAGTCTGGGCTAAATATAGTATAAAATATATTTACAGCATTTGTGGCCTGCTGTCAATTAACCATCAAAAATAAATTAACTCACATTTAAACCAAAGTATGAATTCAGTTGTCCATTTTAACACGCATTATATGCCGTGTTATGTGTAGGTCTGTTGTGGAGAATATATGTTCCTCTAAACTGAAGTTGAAGTAGCACTGGTTCTGGGGTTTTCCTGCTGCTCTGCACTGCTGCACATGTAGGGGTGGTGACATTGACTACAAATGAGTTTAAATATTGGATTCAGGGCTGGCTGACCCTGGACCCCACTCCATTACCCTTGGGAGCCTGGCAGTCACATGTAGACATGTGTATCAGATCACATAGGAGAGGATTTGGAGGAAGAAAGCAAGATGGAGTGTAAAAAAAAGAGAGAGGTGGGCAGTGAAGTGAGTCAGTGAATATTTTGTAGGAGTTGAGACTGCTCCCACAAGTACTGAACAATATGACCTTTCATAGGAACTGTGAAATGATAGCTGCACAAATAATATCCCTGTATTTTTTTTACATGCCTATAAAGAAATAGTTCACACAAATATAAAGATTTGCTGAAAATGTACTCACCCTCAGACCATCCATAATGTAGACGAGTTTGTTTCATCATCGGAACAGATTTGGAGAAATTTAGCATTACAACACTTGTTCACCAGTGAATCCCCTGCAGTGAATGGATGCCGTCAAAATGAGAGTCCAAAAAGCCAGCCCGATCTCACGGCAATTCGTACATATTTTACGAGGTGGCTAATTCGTGCGACCTCACTCGTACAAATTGATACGATTTTTGCCTAATCGTACATATTTTACGAGTTACCAATTCGTATGAATTTGTACGAATGACCTACACCTAACCCCGCCCCTAAACCTACCCGTCACTGGGGTTTAGACAAATCGTACTAAATCGTACGAGTGAGGTCGTACGAATTCGTACGAATTAGCCACCTCGTAAAATACGTACGAATTGCCGTGAGATAGCGTTGAAAAAGCATATAAAAACATCACAATAATCCACAAGTAATCCACACGACGCCAGTACAACAATTAATATCTTGTGAAGTGAAAACCTGCGTGTAATGACTTTATTCAACAATTCTTCTCCCCCGAGTTGGGGTGTAACGGTATTTGTACCGAAAATTTAGTACCAGTTTTTCGGTTCGGTATGCATGTGTACCGAGCAAATCGTTCCATTTTTTCAGGAAATTCAGACAATAAATGCCGTTTTGATGCTCTTTGATGTGGCGCAACATCACGAGTGAGCGAACATCACCATTCCTCTTTATTTCTAGTTTTAACGCGAAATATAAATGAATGAACATCTCACCCCTCACTCAATTAGTGTTTCAACCGCGGAAAGACATCATTAAAACAGCTTGTAACCAAAATGTCAGCATTTCTTTACCTCAGGCAAGTCGTGTATACAGCTGGTTATTTGCTAGAGAAATTAAGTCTAGTCAAGAGCATTTTGTGAAATATTAGACTATACTTCATTATATTTCCTTTACCTGTTAGTGATGTCTTAATTATTTAATGTATGTGTTTAAATAATTGTTTATGAAACAATAAGACTCTATAAATGATTATATATATATCTATATATTCAACAACAAATAGAAATTGTATAATTTAGAAGTTAATTTAGAAACAATTCATATGTTTGCATACAATTTTTGATTTTGAGTGTTGATTATTATAGTTAAAAATAAATATTAATTGAAATTAAGTTTGGACTCTGTTGTTTATTGTAACCTTATAGTAATGTAAAAGGGCTTCCTATAGTTTAGAGCAGAAGCTGAGGTAAATTTAAATTAAAAGAAAATGTTAATTATAATTGAATTAATTTAAAGAAAGAGCAATGTTTTCAGAAATCATTGTATTTTTTTTAAAAAAGAAATTTATGTTTAGTTTTTTCCTCCTGCTGTACCGAAACCATACCGAACTGTGACGTCAAAACCGAGGTACATAGGGCACGTTCAGATCACACCGGTGCCCAACGTTTTGCTACGGTTTCCGGGTTGAACAACATGTTTCCTGGAAACGGTGTGCAACGGGGTTTGAGATACGTTTTCTCTTGTTTGGTGGGTGTGTCAAGAATGTCACCCCAATCAACAGCAACGTGTATATAAACCACGTGGTATTAAAGAGACAGATCGCACAATGGGTCCAAGTGAAGTCATTTAGTATGTGTCTGCTGCAGTCCGGTATACGCAACGCAACAATTGAAGATATTAGAAGACATGTTTGTCGTAAGAGTTTTATAAGAGTAACGTAGCGTATCAACATGATGATGATGATGAATTTGTAAGTAAATGTAATTAACATCAAAATAAATTCACAAGAGCAAGTATATTGTTTGCACATGTTTATTTACATTAAAGGCAAAATAACTGAAATAATAAGAGCACAAGTATAGATCTGGAACTTCTGTCTAAATAGGCCTATCATGTAGTAATTGCAATGTATTCTGGTCCATTTCCTTTCCTTAGGAAGGTGTGCTAGACACTGATTAATGTAACATGAAAATACTATACCCATGTTTATTTTGCTATTGTATTGTGGAGTGACACTAAACTTTTCTATGTTCCTCTGATTGTATAATGGTAAATATTACAATATCATAGTACAACAACAGTGATCAGCAATAATGATAAGCCTAATACTCACAATAAAAATAATAAGGTTATATAGATGATAACACAGTCTCAGAAGAAGTGGTTTATCCTTCACCTTTCTTTTCATCCTGAAATGCGATGGAAATGTTGGATCACAATAATGAGGAACCACAGTTTCCACAAATCCCTTCACGCCATTGGGATGTTCTACTTTTATTCTGGACGGCAAGGGCAGTGACTGTAACATCGAGCGTATTTTGAAGTATTAAACACATATTTACACCGATTTCATCAGGCTCCGAAAATTCTTCAAAAAGAACACAAAGAATGGCCTTCTCAGCTGCCATATTTGCAACACTTGCGTCATCAGAATAGGGTGTTCAACGCATCACCGTTTCCTTTTAATAAACGTTTGCACCGTTTTTTCGGGGCTGAACGCGGACCTAGTGTTTATGTCAGCAGCACCACGTGCATGCATTGTTTACGCGCAGATCAAAGTCGTGTTACTTTCCAAAATGGCACTATAGTGACGTGGAGAAGAATTGTTGAATAAAGTTGTTTTTTTAGTTTTCTGTGCACAGAAAGTATTCTTGTAGCTTCATAAAATTAAGGTTGAACCACTGATGTCACATGGACTATTTTGTCGATGTTCTTGGTACCTTTCTGGACCTTGAGCGTGGTAGGACCCTTGATGTGTATGGAGGGTCCGAAAGCTCTCGGATTTCATCAAAAATATCTTAATTTGTGTTCTGAATATCAACGAAGGTCTGAGAAGTTTGGAACGACTTGAGGGTGAATAAATAATGACAGAATTTTCCCTTTAAGATTCTGATATTCTCATACAGAAATGGACGCGTTGTCAATTTCTTGAACCTTGAATGTCATACACCTTTACCCACAATGCATGTGCTAGCTATCAGAATATTACTTGATAAAATCCCAGTACTTCGTCACACACTGAGTTTAGACTCTGACACATTGTGTCTCGAGGCCAGTGTAAGGCTGCTGTTGTCAGTTGCAGCGTGTTTGATATTAACACATTGTCTTTGTCATAATGGCGTCCTCCTGGTTTGTGCCGCGCTGCTCGATCGTCTCCAATGGCCAGCAGAGCGCTGATGAAACCTGACATGTGAAGTATGACATCATGCCAGTGGGTGGCCTGTTGGAGGGGCTGCACCAGTAAGGTCACAGGTCCTGTAATGACTTCCTCAGGGTTCAGCAGCAGCTGCAGTTGAAAGCTACTGAGCCTTGGATGCTTCTCTGTGTGTCTTTCTCATTTTAGTCTCTCTTTTGCTTGTAGATGTTGGGCTTCTCCTTATTATCTTATTCTCTCTCTGTCATTCATTCAGTCATCCGAAATTATTATCCAGCTCTGACACTCTCCTCGTTTGTACACCTTGCATGTGCATTTGAAAAATAGTCAATTATTTTTCATAATCCCATAAAGTAAATGTTGTATTCAACCAGGCCCTGAAACTCATATATTGTTTTCCTGTCAAATGTCATGAAAGGAGGTGCTTAAGTGAATGTTAATTGCAAACCAATATGGTTTTAATTAAACCTTTTTTTTTTTTTTTTTTTGTTATTATGCAATTATGAAACAAACTACCATTCTAAAATTTGGGGTTGGTAAGATTTTATGTTTTTTTTGTTTGTTTGTTTTTTTAAAGTTTCCTATGCTCACCAAAGCAGCATTTATTTTATCAAAAATACAATAAAAAAGTTAAATTGTGATTTTTTTTTTTTTTTTTTTTTTTTACTATTTAAATAACTGTTCTCTCTTTTTAATGTATTTCATTTATTCTAGGAGATGGCAAAGCTGAATTTTCAGCTGTCGTTACTCCAGATCATGTGACTTCAATGTCACATGATCCTTCAGAAGAAACATTTCTTTCTATTATCAATATTGAAATCAGTTGTGTTGCTTTATATTTTTTTAGAAACCATGATAATTTTTTAAGTTTAAAAGAACAGCATTTAATTATATCTTAAATACAGATATTTGTTTCTTACAAAATAAATATTTTTTTCTTACAATGAATTAGGTTTCATGACTGAATGGTATTTAACCAAAATATTAATACAAAATTTAAAACAAATGTTGTAATAATTATTTTTCTTCCTGTCACACAGAAAGGGTTCAAATGAAGCATAACATTCAAAAGAATGAAAGAATAAATAACATTCAAAAGAATGTTATTTATTTATTTGTTTAGTACTGATAAAAATCACAAAACCCTTTTGTGCCTCTAATGCTCTACAAAATGTTGAAAAGTCTACTGTATTCATGGACAGTGCCTAAAATAACTTTTGAAGACAAAAATGTTGTTCCTTGTTTTTGTTTTTTTTATATATATTCAGAAGCAATCAAATCTATCTAAAAACACACAAACTACATTCCATCTAAATGCTCAGCTTTGTGGTTTACATGTCAGCAGGTTCTTGTGACATTTACAGAGGAACTGCAGCTACAGGTCACCATTGCAGGCCCTCATCCGGATTTATTCTGGGCTGAATCATAGCAAGCCCCGGGCTGTCTGGATAAATAGCTACTACAGGCAAACGGAAGAGTGTGCTCTTTGACTTCGTAGGTCATGCTGCCTTGTTGTGGGGACATGGACTAATGCGTTGTGAAGTGTTAAGTTATTATGGTGAAAACTAGACCAGCGCTTTGTAAGCGAGGAAGTCAGGTAGAAGGAGAAAAGCGGAACGAAGGAAGAGGAAAAAGAGAAGGTCACAGAAGAAGGAGAGAGAGTGAACAAATGAGCAGCTGAAGAGGACAAGTATCACTGTGATGGTATTAGAAGGAGGTGAAATTGCTACCTGATGACTATGAGGAGGAATGCAAGAGAGAAAACAAGGAACGAGAAACATTAAAAAACAGAGATAGAGAAAGAGACTAAACAACCATAACCGGTGTGACTCTCAAACTGTCCCATTCACACAGTAGCTTAAAATTTAAATAGATGTATATAAAAGTATGGGGCCATTCACAAAGAACTAAATTTTACATTAAAGTGGTCATGATGGTATTTCAAAGATCATTAGTTTGTGTATTGGGTGTACTAGAATAAGTTAGCATGCTTCAGTGTTCAAAAAACACGTTATTTTTCACGTTCTAAAATGCTTCGATTTCTACAAAGCCCCTCCTTCCGAAAAAGCTCAGTGTGCTCTGATTGGTCAGCCGACCTAGTGCGTTGTGATTGGGTGAACATTTCAAGCCTGTGTCAGAAATGTTACCTTACTCTGGTACACTGTGGAGTACCACCCCTTTTTGGGCGATTTCACTCTGGCCAAAAATCATTCAAACTGTTCTCTGGTGATGTCGAGCTGCCTTCAGATCACCACATTTGACAAATTCAGAATGTTTTTATTTACGTTTTGCTCTGTTTAATAATTCTGAATGGATCCCTATATGACTATATACAGTCAGGTTAAGGCAACTGGTATAGTGGTCTGTTGGCATCTCTGTGTGGTCCTGTTTGGTACTGCAGCTTTATTTGTAGTTATAGAAAATGCTCTAAACAAATCTCTAACATTTATTTTTTCCTCACAATTTTTGCTGTTGCAATGTATATAGAAAGTATAAGTCTTATTACAGATAGTACAAGTATAAGTAAGTATATAAGTATAAGACTTAATACTTTTCCATTTGTTATACTGGGATAAATCATACCGGGATGTATGCTAAAATTATAGCGCCCGCCTAGAAAATTTTCCAGCAGCCGCCACTCATATATTTTTGCAGTATAAGCCGTGGTTAAGCTGCCCATGACACTACTAGTGTGAAAGCACAATGGGTGCGTGCTGCTTCTGCTTCAGCTCTGCTTGAGCATCCAGTGTGAAACCCCTGTTGAAAAAACAGCATATGTTGGTTAGGTATATTTTTGAAGCATGGCTGCTGGTTTGAGCTGGTTTAAGCTGGTGCTTAGTTGATCATGAGCTGGTTTAAGCTGGTCCTAAGCAACTAGCTCCTGCTCAGGACCAGCTTAAACCAGCTCATGACCAGCTAAGGACCAGCTTAAACCAGCTCAAACCAGCAGCCAAGCTTCAAAACATACCTAACCAGCATATGCTGGTTTATTCAACAGGGGCAGAACATGTAGTGCATGTTTGTCGTCTTTTTGCCACCAGTTATAAGCGGAGAACAGAGGATACTATGTTTGGAAACACAAATCCAAACTCTGCATTTTAACAGTCAGTATAGCAAATAATAAAACATACTTACGGGTTCTGATTCAGAAGCGCCAGATTGTCCTGGCAAAGTTGAAATTGCCCCATTTTTTAGAAACAGCCTTTATGTAGCCTTTTACCTTCACAGATTCAGGAAACTGTCCTCTGTAAAATGTGCTGCACACACTCGAATATTTGCTTTGTACTGTTCTGGACCACTGATTCCTAAATGCATCCACTTTCGGAAGCCAAATAAAGCGCTTTTGCCTTTAGATAGAAACACACAGCGTCTCCACAACATGGCAGCAATACCTGTAACTGAAACCACACAGATGGCTATTCAATACTATTCCTCTCTCACACCAGGAGTTCCCAAAACGGTGCCTGAGTCCTATAAAATGTACCGTTGTGTGTTCGGTTATCCACTTTATTTTTAACGTGAGCAAGGGCGTGGCTTTTAACTTGAATGTGTGAGGTTTCCGGTGTTAGTCGCTTAGCAGAACAAAAACAGTCCGTTATGGTACATGAGGTCACAAACATTTATTAGCATATTTCTTTAATTTTAAGTTGATAGGTCTGTTAAAATGCAAGCACAGTAATGCTTTTAACACTCTGGCTTCCCATCCTCTGGCACCTGCTGAGCTTAAGTCATTATGACAACTGATGCAGATAAACCAGATATCGACAACACAGTCTTAACAAACAGTTCGGATTAAATCACTTGCAAAATGTCAGTCCTAGGGATTGGATCAAAACACACACACACACACACACACACACACACACAAATTGGGTGCAGTGTGACCAAAGACTGAGAAACCAGGCAATAGGAAGGAGGAGGAGGACATTCAGCAATAACCACAGAGAAGGGAGGAGATGTAAATAGTTATTTTTTAAAAAATGAAAATTGTGAGTACAGTATCCAGCACAGGGGCTCACTAAGAAAAAAGTTGCCTTGTTAGATGCATTGTTTGGAAGGTGGAGGAGCTGTTTTGTTTATCCAGTTTCTTCGGTCGAATAACGTAGTAACTCAACTCTCCAAATCTCCTGAGCAAAAGCCTCAGCACCTGTCAGAGATCTGCTTCGCCTGTCGAGAGAGATGCAAAGACGAAAACACGCCATTGTTACAAAGCCAAATAAAGTCCAAGTAATCGCTTACAGATGGCAAAAACAAATCACAGCTGTTAATTCCACGTGAAACACAAAATATGAAATATAAATGAAGCTCGAGGGGAATTCGGAAAGCAAATCTACAAATCCAACCACCAATATCTCTTTATTACAAAATATGAAAACATGCCAAAATGTGAGAAACAGAATATTGCCCTGCAAAGGTACATTAATGTTAGGGTTCTTATTTAGGAAAGTAAGGCATGAAACTGAAAGATAGATTTTATTAAAGGGATAATTCACCTAATAATGAAAATTACTCATCCTCATGTTGTGCCACAATACAGTTTGCTGTGGAACACAAAAAGAGTAGGTTTTAAGGATGTTTTCTACACAACATTTGTTCATAGTAACATTAAATCTGCACCATAAGTGGCATATTTTGTTGTGGAGGTTATAAGTCATGATAATTTTAGTTTTTTGAGCAGTGATATGACAATTACCTGTGTAAAAGTAATGCAATATTATTTATTTTTTCATTTTATATTGACTTTGTGTGTTTCATACAGAAATGACAGCATACAAATTTAGAATGACATGAGGGTGAGTAAATAATAACAGAATTTTCATTTTTAGGTCAACTACTCCTAGGTGCAAATATAGGGCAAAATTGAGATAGAAATGGGAAAAAGTCAGATTCAGTGATGCATCTGTGATGTCACTACACTTTAAGAGCACAAAGGCTTTGCTATGCTGCCTGACAACCCTGTGTTGAGAGGTAAAGAGAACACCTGTCTACTGTCACCAGTCTTCACAGCTCTGCCATTGCCCAAACTCACAGATAAGTCCCCATGAAAGATACACACTACCTCTCCTCCCTCACACGCCGTCTGCAGCCTTATAGTATGTAATATAGCTCAAGGCTGAAGGTGAGAGATGCCGAATGGATTGTTGTTGAAGGGTTGTATTGAAAATGTTGCGTTTAGAGAAGGGGGGACTGTGGCATGTGATAATTAGTCCAGCTATTTACACAAGCGTTAAGAAAACAAAACTTGGTGGTTTTAGAGCTCAAAAGTTTTAATTGGACTCTCAAAAGAGAACTTTATGTTAATTGTATGGGCATTAGCAAGTGTTTCAAAACTATTGGTCTTGCAGTCTTTGTTTTTAAGCTGTGAATGCCAGGGGAAAAAAACACCTGGAAAATAAATCAGTTGAATCTTTATTTATCACCACAGAACCAAGGCCAGAGGAATTTATTTTTCACACTATATCACCATTGAATAGCACCTCATTAGAAACCTTGGGGTTAAAGACACCTGTGGTTAAAGAAACATGCATCAAAAAATGAAAATTATGTTATATATATCATTTTCCATTCTGGTATGAAAAAGATACATTTTAAAGAATTGAACTAGTTTCAATTATTCAATTATTCAACTATTATAACTAGTTTCTGAATAGATAATAGTAATTTTTTACACTGTAATTTTAAGTGTAAAATTTTGTAAAAATGCTGCGGAAAAACAAAACAAAACTGTTAATAGTTAACAGTAAGTTCCCATACTATATACAGGGGAAAACTGTAAAAGATCTAACCAGACATTTAATGTAATTTTATAGTAAAACGCTGCTTATTGTACAGTTTTTCGAAGTAAAAAAAGAGCAAATCAAAAACTGTAAACTGATTTTCCCAGAATTCCCTGCTTGACACTCCACATTTGAAAATATTTGATTTAAATAATCATGTTTTTTTTTATATAGTTTTTTTTTTTTTATCCCTTATGTACATTTGGGCTTTGTTACATCTTCTGTTGTTCAATGAAAGTTTGTTGCATTATTTAAGTATTATGTGTGTTACCATGATGGTGTTTTGTGTTTGCATGAATGACTCTATGCACCTTCTATATATTAGTATATACTTCTGCTTGTAGCGAAGCTACTTGTGGTGAGCTTTGTTTCTTTATGTGGCTTTCTCTTTTACCGCTTGCATTATTATTGTGGTTGTCAGTATGTTAAAGGTACAAAACAACTTTTAACAGTGCGCGTTGTTGAATTTACTGGTTTACATTAAAATCTTCTTGTTTGTAAATTACAGTTTTTTTACTGTAAAATTTACCGTTTTTGGCCGTAAATGTGTTTACAGATTTTCTGTATTTTTTATAAAATTATTCTGGCAACCACAGCTACCAAAATTATTTTGTAAAAACTAGAGATTTTTTTTTTTTTTTTTTACAGTGATATCAAGTCATTATACCAGCCCATGTGTCCTTCATCAAATGAAGAGTTCCCATGCAAAAGCCTCTAAAAGCCATCTTGGTCAAAAATGAGATAACGATACTGAGTGAATGCGCTCCACACATAGTATATGTTCATCAAGTACTTTCCCTTTAAATGTACTAAATCCCTGCCTCAACTCATTCAGAAGTACCAGTACTTACATACAAACCTATTCATAGTAGCCAGAAAGAAATGCTAATTTTAAAGAAAAACATCAGACGTACTTAGAGGCTTTTGCATCTGAACTCTTCACATACGTAATCATACTTCCATATGAAATGACAACTTTGTGTGGGAAACAGGCTGATTTTTGATTCATTCATTCATTTTTGAAGAGGAACCAGTTGGAACCACGTGTCCATTTGTCTGTGGCCACAAACCATCCAAACCTGATCAGATTAGACATTCCACCATGACAGAAACTCAGGGATCGTATACCTATCCTTCTTATCCACCAGCCCGGATATCCTCCATCAAATTAATCAAACGGTGAGATCCCACAACAGTGAGCAAAGTGTGAATTGAACCACAGCGGCAAACTTCAGAGCTCAGTCGAACTCCCAACCCCAAAGTATACTTAATTTGACAAAGTATCTGTAATAAATCACACACTCATTCTAAAATAACCACTCCATTTATATTCAGATATTAAAGGGCTGGACATTCTCCTTTAAAATGTAGAGTTCACTTTGGTTGGAGAATAAGAGAGACCACTGTAATGACTTCCAGATAGCTGTACTCTCCGAGAGGGCCATACATCATACTTTAACAAGTACCAATCAACACATCTCCACTCTGTTCGCCCTCCCCGTCCCCTTCTTCAGTCTGCCGGGTAGGTTGTGGAAAATTGTGTGTGGAATACTTACATGTGAGCAAGTGGGACGTCTGGCTGGTGCCCTGCGTGTGATATTGCTGTTGATATTTTTATAATGTCAATGAAATTGTACGAGAGGAGAATTGGCACTTGTCAGATATTCGCTCGATCTGTCGAGACTTGTCTAAATAGCAAGATGCAAAAATAACACCTTGCCCTGGGACAAAGACAGAGTAATCAATGGCATTAATCAATAACAGATATTTGATGCTGAATGGTCAATAACAGTGTTTTATTAAATTAATTAAAGATTTCTGTGTTATTTAATATATGAATTTATATATTATTTTGTAAATGTTAATATCAAAGGGCCACCCATTAAAAAAAAATGCTGACTGATTAAATATGTGTGGGTTTGTGAAAGAGAGAGAAGCAGATGAGAAAAATTAGCATCAGTGGACTGAATGAAATATTAAAGCCCTCTAATGAAAAATAGGAGGTTTGCTTTTTCTTTTTACACTTTCAAATGTATTTATTAATTTATAGTTTTAAATCACAGCCATTTTATTTCTAGCTGAGGAGCATCAAGCAAAAAGGATGGTTTAAAATTTTAATGAATAAACAATGTCCTTTCGCTGAAATGTTACATGGGTCTTTGAACAATGCACCAGCAGCAATTAATCAATACGAGAAGAAAATTACATTTCATATTTAACAGAATATGAACTCTAGCTTAATAAATGATATCTTCTTTTAATTTAATTGGCGTCAGCTCAGATCTAGCAGATTGCTAATAAAATTCAGGATTTCCATATTTAATGATGCATGCTTTTCGTGCTAAATTTTACAGGGGAAATGTTGTCTTTAATGAACCTTAGAGACAATTCTAATAGACATTGTCTTTAACAAATGTAACTTCGCTTACATTAAAGGTCCTTTGGTTGAATCTGCTGATTTAAACACATTTATGGAAGGCCAGAGAATTATGATGTTCTCCCTACTGTTTTTGTTTGCTGTATTACTGCTGCATTATCCATTATTCAGAATAGCACCAAATTAAATAAAAAAGCCTCTTGCAAGCTACTTTTCCCTCTTCTCGCTTGGGTTAAAAGGCACGGTTCATTTTGGAGAAGTCTGCAGCGAAAATGGGAATAAATGGATGTCAATTTCCATTTTAAATTGGTAGCCAATGACCCATGGAGGAAGCCCTTTCCACCACAGACAGACAGAATAACTCGAATTAGAAGCGCCTGACATTTCAGTTAATTGCTGCGAGTGTGGCCGGCTTCTGCAGTCACCTCCAAACCAGGTTCAATTAAGTCTTCACCTTTGCAGCCGAGTGTTTGGAGAGGAGGAGAGACGGAAGAGTGATGCTCAGACCGAGGATACTGACAACTCGGGTTTCTTGCACAATGAAGTCTCAATAGTTGTTATGAAGTCTGAATCTTGTTTTATTTTGGCATTTTTGGCTGAATCTGGGTAGGGACAAAAACTGATGTCTTTGACTTTTTAATGGCATCTTAACTTTTCTGACAGCATATTTCAGACATGACAACTTTCATCACCGATTTCAAAATTCCAACACGGGTGAAGTTGAACATTATCCACAAGCGGTACTGTGATGTTTCCCAGGTTCAAACTGCAGTAATGCAGCAGTTACTCTGTATTACATGAGTATTACATTGTAAAATATTCTGTATTACATGAGTATTACTGCACCACTAAGTCCACCACTTTTTTCATTCCTGAAAAACTACATTGCTTGGAGGAAAAAAATATTATTATTGTTATTATAAATTATTTTTATATATATATATTCTGGTGCATCTCCTTTGTGCAACAGATGTAAGACACATAGGGGCACCATTATGCACATTTTTTGGAAAATTAAATGAGTTTTGGGATACTGTTCATGAGTTCTCTGTGATGGTCCTAGTGAAGAAATATCACAAGACTCCTTTAATATGTCTTTTTGGGGTGGACTTAAATGAGATATCAGACTCTTTATTTATCAGAAGGGTAGGTCTGATTTCTTATGTATCTATGAAATGTATTCTATTAAACTGGAAAAAAGAACAACCTCTAACATTTGAATTATTTAAACATATTAAAAAACGACACACTGCACATGGAGTATTTAACATAAAGTTTAAACAACTAAACCTACATATTCTTAGATACATGGAATATTTTTTTGGACCTATTATGAACCCTTTGACTCATGCCTATATAATTTAATATCCATTGTTTCCACACTGACCATTCATGTGCTGTCATTTGATTTTAGTTTTAATTTATTAAAAATATTGTTTTGATTGATGTTATATTGTAAACTGATAAATAAATAATAATAATAAAAATACATTTTTGTTGCTGTGTGTTTATTTTTTGAAACCTTGCCAGGTATGTGTAGTAAACATTTAATAAAACCAATAAGCCGTGGTTTACAGTGATTTTAGAACAGCTAAGGGGATTTTAAGCACTTTCCTCTGCATTATAACAATTGACAACAATCTATCCAATTTCTGATGAACCAAATGACCTTACTTTTTTTCATTTTTTTTTTTTTAGGGAAGTCCTTTCACTAATGATGAACACAATTTTAAGCATGTTTCCTTACCAGTAATTTATGGATGCCAGTTTTTGAATAAAATTGGTAAAAAAATAAATAAAAACAAACAAACAAATAAATAAATAAATAATAAAAAATACTTGTGCTAGATAAAAAAAAATCATATTTTGATATAACTTCACAATTATGATATGCAAATGATAAACATTCACATTGTGAGTCAAAGTCACATTTTGAGATATAAATTGCATTGTGAAATTTAAAAGTCACATTATTTGATATAAAGTCACATTATAAATTATAAATTGTATAATTTACATTATAAACTAAATTATAAATTCAAAATAAGAAACAAATTTGAAATTGCAGAAGTATACAAATTGTGTGTGTGTGTGTATACACACACACACACACACATTGTGATACAAAATAGTAAGTATGTGAAAATACAAGAAATAGTCACAATTACCCTCTTAAGTCACATTGTTTGACATAAAGTCACACTGTAAATTATCAATTCAAAATTTTGAGAAACAAATTTGAGATTGTGAAATATAAATTGGTATACACATTTTATACACATACAGATATATAACTATATATTATATATTGGATATCACGGATCCATCTGAAGAATCTGAATCTGAAGACACCTTCCAAGAGAGATGATAAAGATGAAACTCACCATGAACCGACCAGTCAACACCTTCGGACCAAACCAGTAAAAGTCGTCTTTATGGAGTTTCAAAATGACATTTTCTAAACTGCTGAACGAGAGCAAGGATGAATTCCCTTCGGACTTTCTCTCGAACATCAGCAACACCACCTGTGAAGGGCATCACCCTCGACTCTCAAGTCATCGGTGTCAGATCTTTCTTGGCCGTTTTCATTTTGGTGGCGATCATCGGAAACACACGGTTATTCTCTCGGTGCTGTGCAACAAACATTTGCAGACAGTCACCAACTGCCATTGTGAACCTGGCCATAGCGGACTTCTGCTGGAAGTATCATTGTCCTGCTGTTCTCACGTCTCTGGAGGTGTTGGGATGTAGGTGTTCAGTCCGGGTCTTCTGCAACATCTGGGCAGCGGTGGATGTGCTCTGTTGCACGGCGTCTATTTTAAGTTTGTGCATTATATCTATAGACAGGTACATCGGGGTGAAATACTGTCTGAAATACCCCACTATCATGACTGAACGGAAAGCAGGAGTCATACTCGTGGTGGTCTGGGTTTCTTCAATGGTGATTTCAATCGGACCGCTTTTGGGATGGAAAGAGCCTCCACCTACTGACGAGAGCATCTGCAGCATCACGGAGGAACCGGGTTATGCTCTGTTCTCCTCTTTATTCTCCTTCTACCTCCCGCTCATGGTGATTTTAGTCATGTACACTAGAGTATACATCGTGGCCCGCAGGACTACAAAAAGTTTGGAAGCGGGAGTGAAACGGGAGAGAGATAAATCAATGGAAGTGGTGCTGAGGATACACTGCAGGAGCATGCCGGAGGATTCGAGCTCGAAAACAAAAAACCACCCGTTCAGAAGTTCATTGTCCGTGAGACTCATGAAGTTCTCCAGGGAGAAGAAAGCTGCTAAAACCCTCGCCATCGTCGTGGGGATGTTCATTCTTTGTTGGCTACCGTTTTTCTTCGTTCTGCCTTTGGGTATGTATGAGTTGAGTTTTTCTCTATTGTTGGGTATGATTTTTCGAACGATAATCTTCGTTATGGTTAGAGCAAAAATGAAACCGTGATGCTTTACATTACATAAAAAAAAATAATAATAAAAAATAAAAAAAATGAAATCAAAGTAAACTACGTTATATTTCATTGCACTTTTTGGATTCTCAAAACACGTAATACCGAATCGAAATCACATAAATTATTGTCACAAAGTAAAAGGGTGAACAGATCACTAGTGGAATTTCAAAAAAATTGTCCACTTATCGTAATGGAATTATATTAATTCTCTAGGCTAATTATTATCAAATAAAATCACACTGGATAAAATAAAACTCAAACGTTATTTTTTTTTTTTATTATTATTATTATTTTATTGTATTGCTACTGGAGAGTTAAATGAGAGAGCTATGTGAGTTTTAAAAAATATATTTGAAAAATTCCGTGTGAGGTTCTTACATCTGAGCATGCTGGGGGGGTGCCCAATACAAAAAGTTTTATACTACAAAAAGTTGTTTTGTAGTATAAGACCATTCTCTTTAAGAAACAGGATTGTTCCAAATTATGGTAAAAATTCCAATGACTATGCCAAAACGTTTATTAGAGAATTAATTCACTGTTTGTTTGTTTGTTTGTTTGTTTGTTTGTTTGTTTGTTAATTATATCGTTCGTACTCGAAAAAAATGCTGGAATTGGAAAGGAAAAAAGCACTTGAGCAAATAATTTTGTAACTGACGTAATATAGGCTGGTATGTGATAGGGGTTGATGATTTTACTGTATGAACAGTTTTATGCTTTAAGAGGCATAGATGCATATAAAATGCACATTTATTTCGACACTGTGCCTGATAAAAAGAATGTAAAGCTGTTATGTCACCGTTACTTTTCTCACTGACGAAAGCAGTTCCACGCATCACTTTTCTATTGCATTCACAGTTAATACGATTAAATTAGAAGGCAAATGTGTGCACATGACATACATGGGGTTTTGCGCAGGATTTGACAGCAGCTCCACCTTTAAGTATTAAATCTGAGGGACGATTGCATTGATGTGTTATACTTGATTATTAAATCTGTTGGTCTTTGTTTTGGAGAACACATGCTGTTTAGTATTCAAATAAATAATAGTGCATGTTAGAGTGCAAGAACAAATGCAAAATCAGCCAAATACATGGTAATATGTACTAAACAAAATAACCAAAACAGTTGCTGACTCCAGAATGTTGCTGAAGAAACGTTTGTAAATAAATAAATAAATAACAGTTAAGCATTCTGCTATATATATATGGTTAAAAAAATGTAAGAAAACCCTATACAAAGCAAAATCAGTTTAAATTTGGTATTAAATAAAGCATTTCTTCTCCTAGCAAATATCTCTCTTCTTTATGCAACCAGAACAAGTTTAAAAAGCGCTTTTGTTTGATTAATTATCTTTATTAATGTGTTGCCTTCATGTGTGACCATGATGTAACTGCACATAACAACAGTACACTGACCATGTTGTCAAAACAAAGCATAATAATGAATGCAGAAGTGAAAGGCTTGTGAGAGACGTATGAACAATTTTCCCCTTTTTATAAAGGCAGTGGCATGAAGAGTTCATAAAAACATGCAGTCAGTTCTCCTCTCTCCTCACATTTTGTAGTCCAATAGCTTATAGCGGTTTCTTCATAACGGTACGTCTCACAATATCCCCACCCCTTTTTTCAGAAAATCAAAAGGTTTCCATGTCCTCAAGCAGCCAAGAATGAGTTATGGTTCATTTAGTTATATTACCCATGATTTTAAGATATTAACACACTAAACACAATAATCAAGTGCTAACAAAAAGCATGTAAATGCAAAAGTTTCAAACATTTTTGTATATATAAAACACTGTCAGACCATAGTCATGGTCAATTAAAATTTTCCTGTAATCAAATCCCTTGAAAAACATACGTTTTGTTGGGACACACAATTATTATGTTCTTTGCATCACGGTTAAGTGATTCCTACATAGAAAAAAAGGAGATTTTGGGATATTCATAATGCAGAGATGATTAATTGTTATAAGTATGCTCAATCAAAGACCACCCATGGGAGACTGAAGCACAGACATTAAATGCAGTGTTCCAGTCATGCAACCATTACCCAAGATTATGTCTCAGAGGCCAAAACGTGTGCAAGAAATCTCCTATTACATTAAAAAAATTTTGGTGTCGCTGACATCATTGTCTGAGGCACGAAATGAGAAATCTTAAGTAGCAAACAAATAAAAACAATTATCATTTGGAAAATTATTAGCAATTTATCATTAAAATATGTATTAAAAAGAATAAAAATACATGGCTGGCATTGTACATTCCCCACAATGTATTGGTTTCCCCCCAAACCCACCATCTCATCCATCTCCAGGGTAATCCAAGAGTGTGGTTTTTGCCTGTCCCTGCTGGTATTCCACTCACAGTCACTATGGGGAAAAATAGGGCAGCGGTGGTTGATAACATCTCCTGGCAAGCTTTGCATGTGGTGCTGGTGAAATTCTGGGATCAACTCTTCTTTCGTTTTTTTTTTTGCTCCCAATAATGGCTTGGGACGGGGGGACTTTGTTCAACCAGAGAAAATGAAGGAGGCAGTTTACAGTCAGGTCCCTGACCTCCTTCTGCCCAACGCTCCACTGCCTTAATCACGGCTATTAACGAGTTGAGTAAAAGAGGGTGCTTTCGTTTTCCAAAGCCTCAGCAACAGCCAGCCACCAGGACAGATGAGGGATATGACATGGCTTAGAGCCACACGTACGCTGCAGAAGCACAAACTGTGAGGCACTGAGTTATAATGACAGAAATGAGGGACTGACTGATGGTAAACCTTGCTTCAGTATGAAGGCATTTGGAAATCTGGGGGAAAATTCTTACATTTAAAAAATCAAAATAAAAAGTGCTTTTGTGATTCATTTACGGTGCTCTCTAAAATGCTTAATTTTAATTGGTCATTTAGCGGCCTCCCCTGTTGCTCATGGCAGTGCTGCATATCAGTCCACTCATCCAGTAACTACAACTGGCGCTACTTTCAGCTCTCACATTGTGGACTTATTCTGTCTTGTTTCATACAAACGCATCTTACATCTCAATTGTACTTGTGGTGAAAATGACCTCAGAGCTCTTCAGTATTAATACTGCAGGTAAAATTATGGAATAATTTCAACTCAGTTCATGTCTGACATATATTGTTGAGTAGCTGTTCAATAACCAGTAATCAGCTGGTCATTACTGCTAAATAAACCATGGTGATACAAGGCCCCTCTGCTTCTCTTATATAACTGATTTTTTTTTGTAGTACAGTAAAGTTTTTAAAATGACAAGTCCACCCTCTAAATGATGGTCACATTTTTGGCATCAGCATGCCCACCATGTTCTTGTTGTGATGGATCAGGGGAATGTTTTCCTTATGGCGTTTTTTGTGCTGAACAGTAAAAGCCTTATTTCTGGTGACAAACAGAACTAAATGTTCCTGCTCTCCTTAAAAAAAAACTACAAATTGTTTTCATGAAACTACATGATAGTTAACTACACTGCTGGGATTATTCATTTTATTATTTAATAAATGCAAATATTGTCATTACATTATAGTAATTTTAGAGTATGTTTACATGATTAATCTAGTGCAGCAAGTCCAGAGGACGTAGAGAATTAATGAATTTTCCGGCAATGTAAAATTATGCAACATTATGAATTTTGATTTTTGTTCTTTTGTCATTGAGTTTCCCAAATACCATCTTTTTAGACTAAAGTGATTGATCGCTTTTTGCAAATGTTGTAAGAAATGTTCTAATAGTGTCTTTGATTTAAAATTCAGCAGCAAAATGAGTTAGCAAGTCAGATTTATTTCCTTAAAAACACTGCCTGTCTGTCAAAATTATCTTGAAATTTTCTGATCCAAGCTGTTTTGTTAGCCTCTAATACATTTACATCAAACTGACACAGAATGCAGCTTGAAAGGAACTTACACATGTAGCCAATAACCACGGAACATGTTAAAATAGGTCTTGGGGTGATCAGTATGAGATGAGACAACTGTAACATGTGGCTACCTGCCAAAACGTTCCTATAGCTCAAGTGGCTCGTGCCAGGCAAATGCGTTGCTAGAAAGCAAAGACCGCCAGTACTCTCAGCTTACAGCTGTAAATTAATTGCCTACCTGATTGCTCCATCATTAGTGAAATGTTTTTCACACTAGGAAAAAAACGTTCTTTTAAGAACTGTTCCCTAAAAGTTTTTATTTTTTTGAGGAACCCAAAATAGTTGGCATTATTGTGATAACCTCCTTTTGGAACCTTTATTTTTAAGAGTGTAAAGCAGAACAAGCATGTTGGGAAAGCCACATTGGACATAAGTGCCAGCTGAACCCATTTGCTTAACTTATAATTAGGCCGACACAGTGTCTGCATCTAAAATTTAGAAATTTCTTCACTACCCATGCCCTTTCGTTTGTTGAAATAATTTGGCTTATTGATTTTGCCTAAATGTCTACTTTTAGTTTAGCTTGCTTTTCTAAGTCCTTTTAGCAGAATTCCTCAGATGTTCCCCTAAAATCAGAACAGCAAATCTGAAAAAGTCAGAAGATCCATTTTTCTGCAGTGTAGGTACACGGAATGGTTCCAGATTGCACCAGAGTAAAGGCTGCCACATTGTACATGATGCTCTGGCTAAAAGGAAGATTTCTCTCAGTAACTATACCAAACATCCTGTTTGGTGTGTCTCATAATCACAACAATTACCAAAAAGGAGCTTTCCAGGGACTGGCTTTCATCTCAAAGTCACAATTGCAACCAATTGACGACCTCTAGCCAAGAGGGAGAGCAGCATATCTCTTTGTTCATCAAAATCTGTTTCAACAAGACTGCAATATTCCCAGTTCTCTTACTATCTATTCCCTCTAGTGCTATTTTTATACATCCCCACTGACGGGGAGGTATTCTGACCTCTCGTGACACTGAAATGCATGGCATGGGCCATGACAACTGTTTTATGTGTGAGATAATGCCGTGCTAGCCTCCTCTCACTGCCTGTGGGGAAAACTCAAGGCAAGGAGAAGATATTGGCAAATATATGGTGTCTATCGAAGGTAGACAGTGCGGAAATGTGCAGGTAGTGTAGATGTGAGGGAGGAGAGGATGTGAAGAGAGACACAGTGTAGACAGATTCCATCTGAAAACAAAAATAACTTTATTCAACAATTTCTTCTCTTCTGTTCATGACAGTACCACTCTTAATTTGAGTTGAGAAGATGGTCTAATGGGTTTGGAACGACATAAGGATGAGTAATTAATGAAAGAATTTTCATTTTTGAGTGAACTATCTCTTTAAGAGTGGGAGTGAATTCATTTTGGGTTGAACTATCTCTATTTAATATGCAATTCTGGTTTCACTGTGAACAATTCAATGGTGCATGTTATTCCAAAGAAAACTGTAATCTTTGATCAGAATGCAACAGCTTGCTTCTCCTCTATAACGACTTTCTATTTCCACTGACGTCACGTTGGATCATGTCAACCAACAGCCGAATAGCTATTTAGGCATTGTTGTATCAGGCCTGCATTTGGTCCGCCCACTTTTCACAATCCAATCAATTCCCAATGGATAAAATCAAATCTTGCCTTGCATTTTTTTCTCTAAACATCCTTCACTCAGAAACGCATGCAGTGAAATGGGTTGCAAACGGCAGTTCATGTTGATTATAATGACTAATGGCCTTGTGTGGCCAGTCTATCAAAGGTAATAGTGCTTGTTTGGTTTGGAGGAGAATTGGGGAATGACATATTGGCATCGCTCCCACGTCTCCGACAGGCAGAAAAAAAACAGAAATAGTTTCAAAAAGATGGTGAGAGGACATGCCACATACTATTTAAAATGCATCAGACTTCTCCAGTGAGCTGAAGGAAAAAAAAACAATGTGCAAAGTATATCATCTGTCTGCTGGGTATAATTAGGCACACATGGTTGAAAACGGTGAACTTGTGGATTTGAACTTTTCAATGTGTGGGAGGAGAATGGTAGCTTCAGGCAAAGTTTACTTGAGCCACAGTGTTATTTCCCATGTAAATAATCTTGCTTGAGCCGACAACTAAATGTTTTTCCACCTTTCTCTCTTTCTTTGCGTCCTCAGGCTCTTTCTTCCCAGCTCTGAAGCCCTCTGAGATGGTGTTCAAAGTAATCTTCTGGTTGGGCTACTTTAACAGTTGCATTAACCCCGTAATTTACCCCTGCTCAAGCAAGGAGTTCCAGCGCGCCTTCACCCGTCTGGTGCGCTGCCAGTGCCAGCGGCGCCGCCGCATCCTGCGTCGGTTCTACGACCAGCGCTGGAGAACAGCCATGCGAGGAGCCCGGAGGGACCCGCACAGAGACTACTGCTCTGGATTTCCCTTTCACGAGCGGTGCGGTAACTCTATCTATTCCTGCCAGAGCAAGAGCCGGCCTCTTAGTCTGAAGAGCTGGAGCTTCTTTCCCCCTTTACAGAAGTCCTCCTTCCAGCTGAAGGAGAAAATGAACAACCTTTCCAATAAGATTAAGAACGGGACGGGGAAGAGTAGCATGTCTGCTCTGGCCCGGGCAGAGATTGACACGGTCTCTATGGGGATCTATAACGACTGCGGCGATCAGAGTGGCTACCAGATCTACGACCTCACAGACTGCTACGGCCTGAAGGAAACAGACATCTAAACAAAGACAGAGATTACGGTCTGTTTTCTCTGAGAGCTCTGACCCACTGCCAGTTCTTAGGAATTGTTTGATTTTTTTTTTTCTCAAAGACTAGTATTCTTTGTATGTCAGTACTGTCTTATTAAGTACTGGCTTCAACACAGTCAGGAAGCAAATATGAGGAAAAACTGACAAGGGCAATGTGTGTTAAAGGAGATTAATGTATTTTCACATGGATAATTTAAAAAATAAAAGTGGGAAAAGTACACTGAATGGAAAAATTATGAGGGGGAAAAAACTTATCTGCACTGGATCAGAACGAAAAGACTCATAGCTGCTGGGTATCTGTATACCATGTTGTCCATGTGGCCTTTGAGAAATAGTCCGTCAGGTGTTTCAAACTCTCTGATGACCAGCAACGGTTTGAACTGTATTTACATAGAGAGATTGTTACAGTTACTTTGACTTGTTGTCCATTAAGTGTGGAAAACGTATTTGACTGTGATGTATTCGAGAGACTGTTGAATCCATGACACTGATTTGTATTGACATAATGATTCACTGTGATTCGCAGATTGCTGTGGAATTCACTTTTAAATGATTCTAAACTGATTCAGAGGTACATACCTTTAAATGTGAGGCACAGTTTGTAACCTAAACAGATTTTGTGCAGATGTTTTCAGTATTACAGAGGGTAGTTGAATACTGTGCTATTCATGTGCTATTCATGCTATTCTCATTTCAACCATTAAGTCATCCCTAAAAGGACCAACAGTAAAAAAAAAAAAAAAAGAAAAAAAAAAATCATGGACTACAACTCAGTTTTTGTGTTGTTGAGAAAAGCTTTTGGTTTATTTGTAATGCTGATGTGACAGTGTCTTTCAGTGTCAACTATTAAATATAATAAATCTCAAAAGAGCATGCAGTTGATCTAATATGTGTATTTGATGAATCTGAAAACTTTTCTCCTGAGAAATACTTAAAGTGACTGTTCACCCCCACATGAAATTCAATCATCATTTACTCACCCTCATGTTGTTCCAAACTCATAAGACTTTGGTTAATCTTCGAACACTATTTAAGATATTTTTCCTCCATAGAACGTCCAGGTAACCAAAATTTACAAGATCCAAAAAGGTTATAAAGATGTCATAGAACAAATCCAGTCTTGTGCAGAGATACAATGGTTTTATATGATGAACAGATTTATTTTAGGCTTTTATTCTCATATGAACACACATACATAGAGGCAAACATACACAGAAGCTTGTGTGATCCTATCAGATTCATTAAAAATATATAAACTGTGTTTAGGAGATTAACCAAGGTCTTATGGGTTTGGAATAACATAAGGGTGAGTAAATGATGACAGAATTGTTTTGGGTGAACTATCCCTTTAAGATTCCACAACTTCTCTTAATCATTACTCACACAGGCAAATTTGTGACTCCTTTGTACAAAAGGTCAGATGTTCTTGCTTCCATTCAAGATGCTCTTTGGTGTAAAATGATCAAATCATGCCAGAGAACATGATTATCAAGCTTTAGAGTAACTTGTGGAGTTCATGCAGCTCAAATGCTGCTGACATTTAAACAAAAGAGGGACATACCAAATGCTAAGACATCCTGAAACTCATTGCATGTTTCTAGAAAAGAGTTGACAGCGTTATGCTGTGCTCAGATTTGCCAGGATGTGAAAAATCCACATTTACGGTATACTCTCACTGCACATCTCATCTCTTGTCTGTTTATTTATCCAAGGAATATTAGGAGAAACATCTGAGACAAAGTTGATACTTAACCAAAACATTACTGAGAACTGTATGATGTCGCCTGAGTCGTGAAAAAGCAGTCTCTGTACAATTAAATCGGTCAGCCTATCAACTGATTTATTGCTGCATTAATTTACTCATTAATTATGAAAAATCTAAGACGGCCAGTAGAGGTCACTGTTAATATAAAAGAATTGCAAATACTTACAATTTTACAGCAGAATTGGAAACACAATTATTAACCAAAGCATCTAAAAGCAGTCTGAGTCATCTCACATTACGCTTAATTATAAAAGTGACAAGACTGTGGCTGTGAAGATGACTTGTGAGGATAACATACTATATGTGCGAACTGTTTTTGAAAAGTGGTTTCCTTTTCCATTTAAGATTTCTGAGAACTTACTGAAGAGTAAATCACAATGAGTCCCTGTCCTCCCGTTTCCTGTGGATTACTGAAGACTAACATCAGCATGCATAACAGTTCTTAATGGGTTCCTTCAGCTAAGCGCTTGTATGTTTTGACTTGTCTCAGAAATGACTTTATGTACATTTCACTGCCTTAGAATTCTGAGCAGTGCCAGAAATGTCTAAAAAGAAGAGCAGTGGAGTGAGTGGCTAGGCACAGAGGTAACAGAACATTAGCTTAATTTAAAAAAAAAGGGGGGGGGGGAGATACTGGATTTTTTTCCAGAGACGATTTCCATTTTCAAAATTATTACATAAATTTTTGATTATAAATAACCCCACCCCCCAGTGCCTTTATCTTTGCTTACCTCACTATTGAAGCGGGCAGACCATCTGGAGCCAATTCTCTGTCTGGCAGTCATTTCATAAGAATTATATTAAGAAAACATGATCACAACTGAGATTTAATTTCCATCATTATATAATTATTTGTTCTCATACATATTTTAGTTATGACTGTGATGTTCTGCAGGTCACGGGTGCTAATCTGTGACAGGGGAGGATGTGTCACGCCTTTGGAGTGTTTCTTTCGATAGGCACTTTATGTGCAGGGTAAGTGCACTGTAACTGCACCCTCAAATAGCAAAAACCTTCTGTTCCTGGTTGTTCCTCACTGTGTTTATTATTTCATGCTGCCATATTTTGTTGAACCTTTTTCTGCAAAGGACAGTATGTGAGTTTAAAATGTGCTCTTAAAATTTTAGATTCCCACTGTTACAGCTTGCACTACAGAATGCTCATAATTCTGCCAATACCCAAAAGGTAAAGTTCCGTTTGTTACCTTGAATACACTTTGCATTAGTGTTGGCAAAAGATGCAGTAGAATGAAGGATTATTTGCTGCAAAGCACCAAATCTGTGAAAAAAAAGATGAATGCAGGCCAGACATCTAATTTATTTACACAGTAAAAAAAAACATCAAAGAAAACACATTTTACAGGAAGTTCAACACCAAATCACAATGTTTGCATGCACTTTATCACTTGTCATGCTGTAGCCCTAAAAGAGTTATCCTCATCTCACTGGGGTTTGTGTTATATTTCATTTCATTTCATTTCATTTATTTATAGAGCACTATTAAAAACAACAACTGTTGACCAATGTGCTGTACACATACCAAATAAATAGACATCCAAAACCTAATAACATATCAACAATACCCATACATATCAAAAAGTATTATAACATACCACTGTGTCCCTGATTAAAAGCTATATCCAATAAATAGATCTTCAGTTTTGCTTTAAAAACCCCAACAGTTTTAACATTTCTAACGTTCAACGGCAAACTATTCCACAGTTTTGGTGCGACTACTGAAAAGGCCCGGTCGCCTCTCAGTTTTAATTTTGTTCTTGGTACCACTAATTTCCCCTGTTTTGTGGATCTCAGGGACCTCCCAGTGTCATATTCCGACACAAGGTCAGAAAGATAAGATGGTGCCAGGCCATTTAGCGCTTTATAGACCAATAAAAGAATCTTAAAATCGATTCTATAACGGACCGGTAACCAGTTTAGTGTTCTTAATGTGGGAGTGATGTGTTCGTATTTTTTAACCCTGGTCAGGAGTCTAGCTGCTGCATTTTGAACTGTTTGTAGTCTAGAGAGTAAACTTTGACTTATCCCAATATACAGTGCATTACAGTAATCTAGTCTTGAGGTAATAAGGGCATGAATAGCCCTTTCCAAGTTCTTACCAGACAAAAACGATTTCACCTTTGCCAGTGATCTTAAATGAAAGAAACTGGACTTAACCACAGAGCTGACCTGGGTATCGAACTTCAACGCACTATCAAGATGGACCCCCAGGTTTTTTACACAAGGTTTAACATAGTGAGAAATAGAACCAAGATCCAAGATGGGTTTTACTTTGGATTTGTTGTGCCCAAATATAATAATCTCTGTCTTATTATCATTCAATTTTAGGAAATTTAAATTTACATTTATCATTTATCATTATTTGGAACCCATAGTGAGATTCCATAATGTGTTATTCCTTTAAATCTTTTAAAGTCTTACAACAAATAATACCTATGGTCACCCATATGTCAATAATATATTTTCAGATCTAATGTTTTAAAATATACAAAAATGGCCTATTACTAATAAAGATTTTCAAATATATTTACATAATTATTTTCAAAAAGTTTTATTTACTTACATTTCTTCAGATATGTTTAGTCTTCTTTTTTAGATAATTTAAATCTAAATGTATTAACATAGCAAAAAATAAATATAATAAAATGTATTTGAAATACATGCTAAGTATACTACAGATACATTTATATATTTATGTGCTTAATAAAAATACCCTGCATTTGTACTTTTGGTATACTAAACTGGTATACTTAAAGTCTGCTAAATTGGAACAACTAATTTTATGCTTAATGTACTTCAATTGTGCAGAAGTAGTCCTGAAGTCCAACCAAATATATACTGAAGTATGTTTGATTTTCCTAAAGTGGAACTATTGCATGTATACTTCAGGTACACTTTAAGTATCTTGCATTTAAAGACTAATATTATACAGAGATCATACAATCTTTATTAATAGTGATATTAAATCACATTCAGGCATAATATTAAGAAATGTGCATTATGCACAAGTAGAACTCCACGAGCAATTTGTTAGTAAATATGTTAATAGATTTTAACTATACTTAGTATGAAATAAATGTATTTTAAATATATTACTTTTTACTAGGGCAATAGTGTCCAAAATTGCATTTGCCTAAAATGCATTTTATGTATTAGATTTTGTAATATATTTTAAATGTTTATTTTAACTTTGAAAAGCTGATTTTCGGGTCACGGCACCAATGTGACCCCTCCAGTTCTGCTCACCTCACTATTTCTGAGCAGGAATCGAACCGGCATTTCCGGTATGGGAGGTCGGCACATTAACAAGGGCATTGAAGACTGCGGGGGAGGTGGGCACGCTAACGAGGGCACTAAAGACTGCAGGCTCTACCGTCAGTTGCTAGTGTGCCTCTTGAGATCAGAGAGTGAGGTTCACCTGCACAGCTCTTGCTAGCTGGCCTCCGTTACACTTGCCCTCCTAAACCTCACTCCCATCCGGGTCACGGCACCACTGTCACCCCTCCAGTCTTACTCACCTCACTCGTTCTGGATTGTGTTTCCCAAAAGCAACTATGGTCGCAAGTTCCATATTACCAATAGTGTTCAATGGAACTTGCGACCACAGTTAGTTAATGGTGCTTTTAGGAAACCCAAACCTGAGAGGTATTCAAACAGGCATTTCTGGCATGGAAGGTGGGCACAGTACCAAGGACACTAAAATCTATATTTGAACAATATTTTGGGTAAAAAATATATATACATTTTTCCATATGGGTTGGACAGGAATAAGTTTGGGATATTTTATTAAAACAGATTAACTGCCACTACCATCTACTGGTTGTCAGTGCGCTCACTGGCATCTCTTTTTGAGTGAGAGAGGTCCATTCCTTGAGCTGTGCCGTGCAGACATATTTTGCAGCCCATGATCATGAGGAAAGCCGTACGGAAGGATTGGTTAAAGAAACCATAGAGGAAAGGGTTTAGGGAGGAGTTGACGTAACCCAACCACAAGAACACGTCCCATATCACAGCAGCAGTCCCATACTCAATAAACGGGTCGACGATATTAACAGTAAAGAAGGGCAACCAGAAAAGAAGGAAAACCCCCATGATGATGCCCAGAGTTTTGGCCGCTTTTCTTTCCCTCCTTATAGAGTTGCGATGTTTTTGTTTCTTGCTCGAGTCCTTACCCACACCTGCCGCCATCTGCGCCTCCATCGCACTTATCTGCATGGCTTGCCGCTTGGCCGCTTTGTAGATCTTCCAGTAGGCCACCAACATGGTCACCATAGGCAGGTAAAACGCAACAAGGGACGCCGTGACGGCATAAACACGATTCACCAAGAAGATGCACACGTTCTCAGGCAAAGAAACGTCCATGCCAAGGTTGTGCAGCCCGAGGAGGATTGGGCCGAAGGAGATGAGGAAAGGAATGGTCCAGCAAACCACAATCAGCAGACCCACACGTTTGCAGGACATCTTAAACGAATACACCAAAGGGTTGCAGACAGCGTAATAGCGGTCAAAAGCGATGCAGCTCAAATGGAAGATGGAGGCCGTGCAGAGCATAACGTCCAAGCTGGAGTGAAGATGGCAGAAAGTTGGGCCGAAATACCAACATCCTTCCACTGTTCTGACCATACTGTATGGCATAACCACCAAGCCCACCAGGAAGTCAGCGACAGCCAGAGACATGACGAAAGAGTTAGTAGGGCACTGCAGCTGTCTGAAGTAAGCAATGGCGAGAACCACCAGGAAGTTGCCAACAACGGTGCAGACGATCCCGGCGATGATGAAGACATAGAGGGCGACTCGTGAAGCGGAGCTCCTCAACGTGGCACAGGGCTCGAAATCAGAGTCTAGTGAAATGTTCCATTCCGAGGAGTTTTCCATGCTTTTCAACCTGGTGATAAATGAGACACATGCATTCAAGATTTATTACAATGATCACTGATAAATCTCAGAACATGCTGTGACCAAGAAGAAAAATGTTTGTTCGAGATATTGTCTAGTGTTGCTAATAAACTGCCATACTGATATATGAGAACAAAAATGACTGTGTCGTTTCACCACACAATAATAATTACTCTATTTCACCATTAATATTTTTGCTAAGTGACAACTGCCCCTAAAGCTCCCGTAAGGCTGGGAATGCAGAACAGACTGGGAAACCAAAGCCAAATCTGCAACGAAAACAATGTTTTGGGTCCTTTACTTCTGGATATTGGCCAAGAATCATAAAAAGCCCCTCAACTCGACATTGTCTCAGGAATTGTATCCCTGCAGAGTGCCCCACTGTGACCTTTGGGCTTATACCTAACATGCATACTTAAAATGTCATCAGCACTGTTAAAGTTTAACTCAGTCCCTATAGCAATGTGAGCAAAAATACCAGTTTGAAAGCATGCAATCTGACACATTTATTTTCACTATTGGAAATAATTCAAAGGGATGGTGTAATGTGTTACATAATTAAATGAAATTCTAGAAATAGCATTTTTGAGATGTAATGAAGAAACCTTCCATTGTGCATTCTTCATGTAAAATGTACGTCAAGTTAAATAAAAACCACCAATGAATTCTGTCAGATCCAGTCATGCGGAAGAGATTGTCAGTTCCCAGTGACTGACAGGCATGTTCCTCAGCCCGTGACAGAACCTGAAAACAACATCTGGGGATGTTTGACGGAGAGGAAAAAAGAAGGATAGTGGAAAAAAATGGTTTTAGTTCAGTAATAATAAAACTAATTACCACCAATGGGACCGTGTGACAGAGAAAGGCAATGTTTAACATTTTGCTTGTTCCCTACCACTATCTTTTAAAAAGTCATTCTATCATTCTATATTCTAATTATAATTTCATTGTCTTTGCTCTTTCTTAAATATTTTATGACTGATTATGGATTTATATAATGGCTCCTGTGTGGATATCAGCAATTATAATACTTTCTTATGACACAATTATGGCAGTATTAGTCGGTGTTTGCAATCAACTCAAGTCACTTTTATTTGTATAGCACTTTATACAAAGCAGCTTCAGTTTGGTTCAATAACTGTTTAAAGTTCTTCAATTATGAAACAAGTTAATTTCAGCTATAAGCAGCTCTACTGAAGACAATATTGATAATAATTCAATTAATTTGTCAATTATGAAACTAATTTGTTTCATCTATAAAACAGCTCTAAAGAAAAAAATTGTGTCATCATTCAAGTCAATTCAATTGTAATTGTTCTTTGACATTTTGAATGTGGAATATAGCACACAAGTTGTACGGACTAATTATTATTATTATTTTCTTCTTTTTGGTGCATCTTGACAAATGTCACTATGAGTTTACAGGAAAAACCGCATAAAGATACTTTTGAAAAAAATCAAAATTGTGTTCCACAGAAAATATAACACCATAAATTGGTTCACAACAAGAGTAAGTAAACACTGACAAAATTTCTATTTAGCGGTGAGCAATTCTTTGAATAATCATGATATCAATATAATGAATAATAAAATTGTGCTATGTATTGTAACATATTGTAGCTCATCTACACAGTGTCCCTATGACAAAAATGTTAAATTAAAAACTGATTGGGTATGAAGATTGACTCTAAAAATAGAGAAATGGCATGCTGTGCATGCTATATTGTAAATTATACTGCAATTTACACTCAGTAATAAGGGAAACAGTAGAAGGAACACTCAGCTGCTTAATGAAAATGATACAATTCTTCCTGTTCCTGAGTCATTTTCAGAGTTACAAAATGACCGATCTGGGAGGTCAGAATTGCAGACACTGCTTAGACACACTCACAAAGACACAGCAGGTGAGCTGTAAAAACATCCTGCAGAGATACTCTTGCAGTAAGAAGTTATGACAATCAAGGCAATGTTCCGAGAACAGCTTAAAGATACTTGTAAAGAAACATAAACAGATATTGTACATATGCCTGCATGTGTGGTCATTTCTCATCTCAAACATGACAAATTAAACTCTACCCCACACTTCACAAATGTAAACACTGACTAATTCTAAGTGCATAATAAAGATATGGGGCCATTTTTATCTAGTTCATAAAGACATGCAGACCATAACAAAGCGCTCAGCTGTTCCATAACAAAATCCCTCTCCAGGTTATCAAGTAGGACAATACCTAAGCACTTCTTATTCTTCATCTTAACTAATCACTACTGGAGGCAACACAAATGACTTGCCATTCATCCCTAAGTCTTACATTTAAACCAAAGCCACTGGAAATCCAACATGATTGTGTTATCGGTTGCTTTGTTTGTTATTCTTGACCAAAACCCACCTCAGGCGCGTTCCAAGCAAAACAACTGACCCAAATCAAATCGCTGCATTCTGCCAACTCACTTAAAATATGTATTTACTTTACTTTCAAGGAATTGGATAGAGAGACTGGACAGGGCAGGAATGTCCATTTGAGTCAGATATATTAATAATCTACCAAAAGCAGGATGCATAAAACTCACCTTCCCACACTAACGAGGAGACGAACAGACCTGTCAGTCATAAAGGGGATCACTGAGGGGACATTCAGGTTCCCAATAATGTAAATAAAAAAAATTATAATAAAAAATAACAATGCTGAAGTTGATCTAAGCCATACCAGATTTTAATACTTAAAGACTAAAATATACTTTAAAAATATACATGTAAAAGTATTTATTAAATATCAGTATTGATTATTATTATTATTACATATTATACATATGCCATGCAAGTACTGGACTTAGGTGAGCTATAACAACAACAACAACAATAATAGTGAAGTATAAATAAATAAATACCATATTGTTTATTAGTAGTAGTAGTAGTAGTAGTAGTAGTAGTAGTATTGCCCTTCCATCACTCTTAAGGCATATTTAAGCATGTTACATTCACAATTACAATTTTACAGGTCACATCAGAGATCTACTCACCTAAATGACAGTGTTTCGTCTTTCTTTACAATGCCATGTTTAGCTGATTCTTCTTGTTTCTTCCAATTCTACTGAATGGCATCTCCATTGGTGAGGTGAGGATGGTAAAGTGCCTGTGTGTGTGTTATTTTGAATATGCCACATTAATAAGCTCTAAAACGGTCCTCTTGATCAGAATGTAGGCGGGGTGTGTGTGTGTGTGTGTGTGTGTGTGGGTGGGTGGGTGCCTGTGTGTTGGGTATTAAGAGTTGGGCATTGTTATGCAAATAATCCTCACATCCAACAGATTTCCTGCACTGTTCACTGTTTTGCAGTCTGGCTAATACAGACATCAAAGCCACCTAAACTGTGTAATAAACAGAGAGGTTACATGTTTTCTAAATTGTGCTTGATGTGTGAAACAGATTAAATAATTGCTTTTCCGAAGCAGGCAGTAGAAAGATACTGCTGTATTGACAGTCTGGATTTCACAGATAACATCAGTAAACACACTGCATTCCATTCTGATCTCAGAATGAGTTTAGCTCTGCTAGGCTTTGGCCAGGCACATAGGGAATCTGTGCCCACACGACTCCACAGAAATCTCAGCAGATTTTTGGCTGGATCTATTAAGTTATTCAATTGTGATGAATACACACATGAAAACTCATTTTCAACATTTTTGTGGGGCTTAAATTAAAAAGGAAAGAAAGAAAGAAAGAAAGAAAGAAAGAAAGAAAGAAAGAAAGAAAGAAAGAAAGAAAGAAAGAGGAAAAAGAGGTGCTGTAAGATTGTAAAAATAAAATAATAATAATTATTATTATTATTATTAAATGTTTTTCTGCCAAAAAATATTTGAGCCAAAAATTCATCACACTGTTTGCATTACTTTACATTTACTGTTTTGTATTTACTTAACACCACACTACATTTGAGTAATTATTGTTTGTTTGTTTGTTTTGTTGAATATCTTCAAAAATATATGACACCAACATAAATACAAATTTTAAATTTTCTAAGAACACATTTTAAACTACATGTTCATATTTGTTATCATCTCTGACATTTATTTGTCCTTAACACTAAAATGCTCAGCTCTTTTTTTAGCACAATTCATTAAATTAACTTCATTAAATTAAGTGCACAGAACTGCAGATTTCACCCTAAATTTACTACAGAAAATAATAATAATAATAATAATAATAATAATAATAATAAAATCTACAGATTCCATCTGTGTTTAGTTGCATGTAATAGTGTATTGGAACATTTGAATCACTAACACACATTTCAAATAATTCTGCACTAATAAGCATGGCTACTAAATGTCAGTATCTATACCAATTTTCTATTGTATTTGTATTATTGTAGAGTATAATTTTTGTCCAAGACCAGTTCATCGGTCAAATGAGATAAACAAACAAACAAACAATGGTAATAATAATGCTACAAGCCTAAAACACAAAGACAGTTACGTGTTGTGGCTACTTTGCATATTGAAACTGATAAAATCTGGGGGGGGTATTCCTTTGGATCCATTGTGAACATCTGCTCGTGGCAGCTCTGCAGCTCTACAGCAGTGTCACAGGCCGCCTGAGTAACCCAGCAGAGAACATTTGCAGTAGATGAGATGAGCTCCAGTGTTGCTTTTTATGCATTATCCATTAATATGTCAAAAAGGAAACAGTCCATAATACCCCTTTCCTTTTTTCTACAACCAAAATGTCAGGCACTTAAAACAAACCACTTTCAAACAATGAGAGTGTTTAAATATACAACACAAAAATCAGTTCATTATATAAAATGTCTGTTTTTTATGTCAAAGCATGAGCAGTCATGACAACAAGATGTGCAGTTATTGAACAAAGTGCCAGAACGCTGGGAAAGAACACAGTTCAAGGTGATTACACAACCTTGACAGGTTATTAAGCATAACTGGTGTATGATTATGCATGTAAAAGCATTCAGTAACTCACTACACCTGACACATCACATAACATGTGAAGGTATCATAACTGCAAAGGTTAATTGCTACTCCTTGATTATTATGGCAAGAATAAAAGCCAGACACTCTGCACAAGACTGGTGAATAAATTCTCAATCCACTCAAACATAATTCCCATTCTGTATTTCTAGATAACAATCGTTTTTCTAATTATATACATTTGTTAACGTTTGTGAAAATAAAGATGCCTGAATGGTTTAGCAAACTGTAAGTGGCTTGCTTCCTAATGCATTGCAAAAGATACAAATAATTATTATTAAATTATTAAATTAATTGTAAAACATAATTTAGATGACCACAAAACAACGTGCTTGCTATAGCACAAAAAATGTATAACGTTGAATAGAAATGATGCCACACGATTTGAATACATCTGAACTTTGAATTAGACTAGTGACTAGATCAGATTTATAATCTAATCATACTGTATTTGCCTGAAGAAGAAAAAATAAAAATAGGGTGGTGTGTTCCACTGTTTTCAACACATTCTATGCAAAAATATACACATGCATGCATATATATATATATATATATATATATATATATATATATATATATACTAAGTGCTATACAAATAAATTTGACTTGACACATATATACTGTATTTATATCTGTCAACTTATGAACAAGACCAAATACAACTCTTATCATTGTCCCTCTCCCCTCCAGAAACCCCTGCTGTGTTACATCTGGCAGGTGAAATTGCCCTCCAGATACCTGGAACGTCTGTCTGTGCTCAAGTCCTTCAAGTGTGTAGAATGAGCTTTAATTAAACATGTGGGGTTTTCAGTTGCTCCCAGATAAAAGGCACACTCACTCCTTGGCCAGCGGCGTCTCCAGCCCAGTCATTCATATGTAATGCGAGTGTTTGTCAGGAGAGGCACAGAGCATCTGCGCTATTGAAAAAGCACTGAGACCAACAGGCAGGGATGTGTCACATTGAATCCTGTATAATGAGAGTTTTGTTAATTATGAATATGATCAAGGATACTGTATGACTATAAAGCAGCAGAATTCATTGGAGGTAATCACAGATTACATTACATTGTTGCACATGCTGGTTGACACAAAATGGTATTTATTGTTTGAATTTATTAAAAAATGCCAAAATTTGAAAGCTTAGGCCAGAATTAACCTGCATTGTCTTGTCTGTTGGCATGTTGTCAGTTTCCTCTTTGGTCCGCAATGTATTTTTCACTATGTGAGAACATGGTGTGTAGTGTGAGTTAGAGTTATACTTTATTGTCCTTTGCAAGAAATTTGTCTTGGACCCAAAGCTTTCTTAACTTTTTAAGAAAGAGGAAAAAAGTTAAAATACCATCACAATTACTGCAATTTACTATTTAAAATACCAATAGATACAGGTATAAATGAATTGTTGAAGCGATTACTTCTACATAATGGAACTCTATAACAATATACAAGCTGCGATTTTGATTGAACTGAAAGATTGCCATACCAAGACTGCATTACATAGTTTAATAAGCT
Source organism: Tor tambroides (assembly GCA_021397915.2). Lineage (NCBI taxonomy): Eukaryota > Metazoa > Chordata > Actinopteri > Cypriniformes > Cyprinidae > Tor > Tor tambroides. The sequence continues at coordinate 39,465 of JAFVLL020019204.1, forward strand.
TCCCAAAACTGCTTGGTAAAACAACAACATGCTTTTCAACATGCTTACTCCGACCAAGTCTTCTTAAAAATATAGTATTTGTTGGTATCTTGAGCGGAGATAGTCAATGTGGGCTTTCCAAGACAATGAAAGGTCAATGACCACCCCCAAGATGCTTGAAGGTATCCTTGTTCAGTAGTGTGCACCTTGAATAATTACTGGACTGTAATCACCCATTTCGGGTCCACCTAGTTTTTCCAACATTGACAACAAGGTGATTTACATTACGCCACTGCACAAAGTTCCTGATTTCAGACTGATATTCTGGTATGTCCTGATTCTTTCCCAACAGATTTAGTATTACAGTATCATCAGAGTATTTAAAAATATAGTCGTTCTTATTTCTACTAAAGCAATCATTTGTATATAAAGTAAACAGAATGGGAGAGCATACACAACCTTGAGGTGCACCTATACTAATTGATTAACATTAGATAGTGTATTGTTTGCTTTAACACATTGAGTACGATTTGTTAAGAAGGAAAAAAAGCCACTTAATAATAAAAAGATTAACATTAAGTTTTACAAGCCTATCCAAGAGTAACTCTGGCTGAATCGTATTAAAAGCTGAACTAAAATCCACAAAAAGTAACCATGCGTAAGCATTAGAGTTCTCTAAATGTTGTAAAGTCAAGTGAATGACAGTATTGACAGCATCAACAGCCCCTCTTCTCTGCTTGTAAGCAAACTAGAATGGATCCAACAATAAATTTACATTGTTTTTCAGTCTGGACACAACATATTTCTCCAAACATTTCATAACTATGGATGTTAGCAACTGGTCTAAAATAATTATTATCGGAAGTACCAGATTTTTTTGGAAACAGGTGTTATAATGGACTTTTTCCATAATGGTGGGATCATATGATTGTCAAGTGATTGCTGAAAAATCGGGCACCATGCCGAGGTTAACTCATCTGCACACACCTGCAAAAGATGCACTGAAATACAGTCAGGCCCAGTTAATTTAGTACAAACTTTACGGAAAAATGCTGTAACTTCTTCTGGGTTCACAAATAATCTGGCTTCCACATTCAACAGTTTGTAAAATCACTCCACATACACTGACAGGGTCATTATTATCAAACCATACAAAGAACTTGTTCAGTTCATTTGCTTTCTTAAAATCATAAGTAGTGACAGCATTGTTTTTTTAAATCCATATTATAAATTGTTCTCAAAGATTCCCACAGTCTCTTACTGTTCATAGACTTAAAAAAAATAGATCAATGTAGTCCTTTTTGCATTTCCTAGCTTCCAATAATAATTTATTCAGTTCCTTTTGGACGACACTCAACCCAGTCCTTCTTCATAAAAGCTGTTTTTTGATGCAGGCTTTCACTTCTTTTGTTAATGTGTGGCTTGTTGTTTGGGAACATCCTCACTTCCTTTTTAGGAAGTATTGTATCCACACAGAAATGAATGTAATCAGTTGTCGTCTCTGTCACTGTGCTCAAATCTGCATCATAAAATACTGACCAATCTGTAATTAAAGTGTCATGAAACCCTAAAACACATTTTTTGAGATGTTAACATATATGAACAGGTTGCACATCAGTGAAAGCAACAATAGCACTCATTATGTCTATTATTAAGGGAAAAGTGGTTATTTTTTCATTTTTTGGAGCAATTTCGTTCTTCTGGTTCAAAAAGAAAAGTTGAACCGATGTCAGGAAATGATTGGCTGCCATGGCTAGTGAGTATGTGTCTAGGTCATCAGTATGAATGAGAATGAACTCTTACGATCCAATCACTGCGCTGTATTATGCATGAGGTTATATTACAGTGGAGAATTCAAATCTCATGAAAGAGCTTCCGCACTGTCAGTCCACCTCTATAAACATGACCATAACAATATTTAACATGCGACAGCCGTGGAGCGCGTTCATTCGCTGCGCGGATCATAGTTCATATCAGGACAGGAGCAAGCGTGTTTCAGGTTTTAGTGAGTATATTTAAAATCCTCTCGTGCTCCAAACATGAATCAGTACCGTGTATGCACACATATCATGTCTTCTTCAAATGAAATATGTGCAAATAAGGGCTCTGAACAGTGGTACGTCTGATCATGAACGCGATGCCATGACGGATTATTGTGATACACAGCAAACAATGATATAGACTGAAAAGAAGAGTAAACAAAAAGTAACTATGCCTTTATTCTTTCTGTTTTAAATATATTTTAATATTCATCTGTCTGTATAATCAATGTGTTGTAGGGCTGTGTTTTATTGGTTGTTTTCTCCCCTCTTCCCACCCTCTAAACTCCCACTTTTCCACAGTTTTACACGCCCATTTCTGGAGTATTTTTCAGATCTAAGGTGTGAAAGACCAGTGCTGAAACATGGGGGTTTCATGACACTTTAAAAGACACCCTCTTAGCACTCCCCCACTTCCTTACTGTTATAGTCTAAAGGCTTATTCCTTTTTAAAACTTCCGTCTTGTATGTTGGTATCAAATGAACTATATTATGTTGACAAAGGGGGTTTAATTTTGGCCTTATAAGCCTCCCTGATGTTACCATAACATTTATCCAGAACATTACTGTTCCTTGTCTTACATTTAACATACTGGAAGAGGCCTGATAGTTTACACTGGTTGAAGTCACCCATGTTAAGAATTGGAGCACCAGGGGTTCACTGTAGTTGTTTAGACAGTCTGATATGCATGAGGCAGCTCTGGATGCACTGCCGTTAGGAGGGATATACACTACACACAGTAAAATACTGCCGAACTCCCTCGGGAGATAAAAAGGTCTTAGACTTAGGCAGAGGTATTCCATGTCAGGCCTGCGCATTGTGTGCACCATTTGTTACTCATGTACACACAGACGTCTCCTCTGTCCTTTCTCGAGGACTCCCCTCTGTCCGCCTGGATTAAAGAGAAACCTTCTATCTCCACGAGTGAACTAGGAATATCATTATGAAGCCAGGTCTCTGTAAACACCAATAAACTTGAGTCCCGATACTCAAAGCACGACCTGGCATTAACGCGGAGTTCGTCCATCTTTGTTCTAAGAGATCTCACATTTCCAAGAATAATAGAAGGAAGATGGGGCTAGCTGGACCTCTCTGTCTGAGCCGTTGTAAAACTCCCCCATGTCAACCTCCAGTGTCTCCACTGTTGATCTGAATTCTGTTTCAGCTCCTCCGGAAAGTCCATCAACAAACTGAAATCGACAGATGGAGATGAGAGCAAGACCAGGGCTTCTCTTGCGTATGAGATGAGGGTTTGGGTCTCCCTGCACATAAGCCATGGCGCTAAAAATTTCCAAATAATAAATATCCAAACGATAATTTGTGCAAATGTCGCTATTGAGTGGCTCCCTGACATTCCACCACCCAAAGTGAAAATAAATAATTTAAAAAAAGAACAAACAAACAACATAAAACAATGTAGACATGTGCAGCCACGTAAAGGAGCTACAGATGAGCACACAACATGAAAGCCCTGTTAAATTGTGATGATAGAGGAGAGAACTAAACATTTCAAATGTCTGCTTACAGGCCTTTGGCTGTGATATTAAGATAATTTTATTGATTTTTTTTCGATTTTGGCTTGCAAGGATCATAAAAAAAGAAGGTTGAAGTAAAACTAAACTAGCCGCGTTTCTTCTTGTGCAACTTCTTTCCATTCACAGCGGTGCACATTCGTTCCTCCCTAAACCCAAACTTAAAGGTGCAGTTGGAGATCTCGGAAAATGCTAACTTTAGCCTGATAGCACTGAAAGCGAATGTCCCACCCTCCCTGCAATCGCCGTCCAAAGCCACGCCCCCTGAACACACATACGCTCAAAGAGCAGAATACCAGAGACAACATTAAATTACTACAATAGGCTACATCAACGGTCCAGTTCAAAGCAAGCATATATGTTCCATACAAAGGGCAATTAATTATTGTGCTGACGTGAATTTAAATGGTATTTATTTACAGAGGTATATTATGTCACACTTCTCTAGTAAGTTTTTCTGTGCAATGAAGATGCTGCGCTAACGCTGTCCGTGAATGAATGTTCCGAAGTGAGTAAACTTCAACGGATTTCCCTGCTCAGGTAGTAGGGAGCAATGAACACTGTGTAGGGAGCATGTCAATCGGAACACAGTTCATGCACGTAGCTCTCTTCACAGAGCTGGTTATCTGAATCGGGTGTGTTAACTAAGCGAGGCATGCAAAATATGCAGAGTGGGGAGCGCGAGGACTGCAATTGGGAACCGCTGGGCTACATCATGTGTCATTCACCGGTGAGAAAACTTTATAGCACAGTTAGTGAAAGTACTACATTACCAGGAAGGAAGATCGGGTTGTTGATGTTTGCCTGCCATTCTCGCTCTGTCTGCAATAGCGTGCGTGAACGCGCTGATGACGTGTCATGTCTGCGCAAACAGGGTGCGCAGAGGTATGCAAATACATACGTTGACAGGCAGGTAGGAGAGAAAATTAAAACGCTCGGACCGAGGGTTTTGATTGGGCGAACATTTCTTGGTCCTACACCTTCCACAGAATATATAAATACAGATAAATACATTTAGACCACTTAACTTAATGATTGCTATCAGGATGTGAAGAGACTTTCAACCAGAATAACAAAAATTGTTTCTGAAGACAATCACCTATGATACCTTTAACGTCAGAATCAGCAGAATCGATGATTGTTGTAAAATGCAGTCTTTACTGTTGCTAAATTGCGGGACATGTTTGACAAAACATTGAATGCATGATAATTCACGCTAAAGACGCTGTTCCCCAGGCTGAATTGTGTGTGAGCTCCAAAACGGACAAGCAAATTACACTTTGGGCTGATCAGCATGTCCAAATGATCAAATACACACAAAAATATGTCAAAGTGGCCATCTTGGAGAGTATTCACTTGGACATGAACAGCTGGGAGAAAATCCGATGTGTGTCAATATATATGCACCCACCTTCTGACGATTGGGCCAACAACAAAATGCAAAGAGAAAATTATTCACAGCTCTTAATCTGAATAACGTTAGCTTTAATAAACATTCCCTAGTAAAAAAAAAAAAAAAAAAAAAAAAGTAACATATTTAAAATACATTTATTTCATATCAAGCAAAGTTTACTGACATATTTACTGACATATCGCTTGTTACTTACTGATATAAAAATTATAATGAAACTTTTTTGGAGTACTACTTCTGCACAATGCACATTTCTTAATATTAAGCCTAAAATGTGTTTTAATGTCACTATTGATGAGGATTGTATGATCTTTGAATAATATCTATCACTAAATGCAAGATATTTAAAGTGTACCAAAAGTATACTTGCAATAGTTCCATTTTAGCACAATCAAATATACTTCAGTATATCTTTAGTTGGATTTCAGCATAATTAAAGTGCATTAAGTACAAAATTAGTTGTTCCAATTTAGCAGACTTTAAGCATCGACCTACTAGTTTAGTATACCAGAAGTACAACTGCAGGGTATTTTTATTAAGTACATTAATATGTAAATGTATTTCTAGTATACTTAGCATGAAATAAATTTATTTCAAATACATTTAAGTATATTTATTTTTCACTAGGGTTAATCTATGAAATTATACAGTTAAAACTATGCAGTGTTATTTTTCTAGAATATACTATATACTAAAACCACTCATGGCAGCCGCTTATCAGGTCATCAGAAAAGAAAACAGACCAGAGTTGTGGTGTGGTCAGCAGGGAGACATTGACAGGCTCTAGAGATTGATGGGACATATTTGAAGCTGGTCACAGGTCAGTGAGGAAAGCCCAGGCCCATCCAGGCACATCTCCTACAGACCCTTCCCACAAAACACTGCCTCGCTCATACAAAATGAGCTAGCCCCACCCATAATTACTCATGACTGTCCACAGCAAACCAGTGCCAACAAGGCATAAAGACAGAGCAAACATACTGCACAAACCGTTTCTACTGTAAACATGACCTGTATGTAGCTTATAACAACACTGACACAACAGGGTGATCACAAGGAGGAAGTAACCCCATCAGCACTTTCAATGTGTAAAACAAATGACCCGTTTGGGGTCTTGGATCATTGTAAGAAAGTGCCTCTCAGAGGACACTGATCCGGCTTCCGTGACAAGAATCTTAACCGGAAGGAAATTACTAAAGTGGTCTTGGATGAGTGCTGTTGCTACTTAAGGGATACATTATATATTATATTACAGGAAGCAGGCAGCAACCTGAGCAAGAAATGAATTACAAGACAAACATGATTATCTTTGAATTCTGAGCAGGAGCTCGCCTTGTACCTTTAGGAAATATAAAATAAAATATTCATGAGGGAATTGAATTTGATTAAGTATTCATGAGTGATTACAGTCAAAATACTTGATTTTGAAATCTTTTTCGAATTGAATGTGTTTATATTAAAATCTCTGCGGCAAAAAAAGAAAAAAATATCAGTCCAAAAGCTTGACACAAATAGTGGCATGTTAGAAATGGAAAAAGAAAACGTATCTCATGAGAACACCTATAATGCTGTGATTAAAATTAGGTGTTGGATGTACATTATAGCTATGTACAATGTACAATATATTGTACAATAGGACTAAATGGGCATATTTACAGGGGGAAAAAATCTGGTAAAAAAGTATAAAGATCAAAAATATATATTGCTTTTAAATATTAATAGAACAACATAAAAAGACATGATAATAATGTAAAACAAACAGCTATAAATCATGCAAAGAGGCAGTGAATTTAATCATTTTGAAAATTATCTTTTTAAAGTATGCATTATTATGTTTTAGTAAATGAAAAATATATCTTGGAGCAAGTGTAGCTTATGCAACTTCATAGAAAGTGTTACATAAAATGCATACAATATTCTGCATTATGTTTTTCATACACTAACAAAAACACTAACATACTTTGTGATATAAAGAAAGTGTTCCCGAGGTATTTGAATTTGATTAAGTATTCATGAGTGAGTCAAAATGCTTGCTTTTGAAATTTTTCATGAATAAATTTGTTCATATTAGTATTTTTTTGGGGGGGGGGGGGGTCATTCCATCATTCCAATGTCCAAAAGCTATCCAAAAATAGATGTGATTGGCATTAGCAAAACGTCAGAAACTCTAAGGCCAACATAAAAAACATAACTATTTCACAAGGTGGCAATTTCAGATGAATTCATGTGATTCGTATGGAAACATGCAATTTTTTACAAACAAATGAAATTGCTTGGGTTTTTTTCGGTTCATGTTTTTCTTTCTGAATTCAACACATATCTTCAATCCCCAAACTTTGAACATATACTGCTGAATACAGTTCAAAGATTTAATCCTTCAGCTCCTGAGACATTTATGTTTAAATCGAAGATTATCTGCAGTAACAAATTCTAGCAAAGTCAGGTAAATTTCCCATTATTTTAATTTTAATTTTTTAATCCCCCCCCCCCCCCCCCCAAACAAAACGTGCAGCAGTTCTACACAGCAATGTCTTGTCTGAAAATTGTGAGTTTATGACCCCTGTGATAAGGGGGCAAAGGTTACCAGAAAGCAAGAAAGGAGTGATGCCGATGTGGACAGTCCCTTTCAACGATAGTAATTTGTTGACTGTTAAGACTGAGTTTTTAGAGGTTTGCTGTCAATATGGTGCAACAGTTAATGGCTTTTAGTGAAAGCTCCAGAGGCAATGCAAGATAGAGATGACTGGTTAAAAGCCAGAAAGGGGAATGAATCACCGAGGGTCAACTGTGGAATGGGAGTGTTATTAATGTAATGACCTGCTCTCAGCAGTGTCCATATAGGTGACAGATTACAAAATACAGTCCAACAAAAATGTCCTGTGGTAGAATTGATTTATTAGCATTATTCTTAGTGGAATGAGTCTTGAAATGCAAATAAACACTTCAAATATTTGAATAACAGAAAAGGGAAATATCAGATCTTTATGGTTATTATTTTTCATTACATTACAGTGCCCTATCAACTTTGTGATTAATATAAAGATAAATATATGAAAACACTTTAGTTTTGATATACACTACTGTGTATATTCAAATTTTTTATTACTTTTATTCAGCAAGGATGCATTCATTTTGGTCAAAAGTAACAGTAAAGGCATGTTTTGAACTTTCTATTCATCTAAGAACCCTGAAAAAACAAAATGTTGGTTTTCACACAAATATCGAGCAGCACAACTGATAATAATAACTATTTGGTGTTCAAGAAACATTATTATTTCTAAATGATTATACTGAAGATTGAGTTGATATGTGACCCTGGACCACAAAACCAATCATAAGGGTCAATTTTTTTAAATTGAGATTTATACTTCTGAAAGCTGAATAAATACGTTCTCCCTTGATGTATGGTTTGTTAGGATAGGACAATATTTGGCCGAGATACAACTATTTGAAAATCTGGAATCTGAGGGTGCAAAAAACCAAAATACTGAGAAAATCGCCTTCAAAGTTGTCCAAATGAAAATCTTAGCAATGCATATTACCAATCAAAAACTAAGTTTTGATATATTCATGGTAAGAAATTTACAAAATATCTTCATGGAACATGAACTTTACTTAATATCCTTTGGCATAAAAGAAAAATCGATAAATTTGACCCATTCAATGTATTTTTGGCTATTGCTACAAATATACGCATGCAACTTAAGACTGGTTTTGTGGTCCAGGGTCACAAAAGGAATTAAAAAGGAACAGTTGTGTAATATATGTTATTTTTAATAATGTTTTATGATATTTCAGGGTTTTTTACTGCATTTTTCATTAAATATATGATATGGAATCTTAGCAATCCCAAACGTTTGTACGTAGAAATTTGCTTATTGAATCAAAATTCAGGAAACATGCAAAACAAAGAGGAAATCAACAAAAAATATCTTTTTTTTTTTGGCATCATGTTAAAAAGTATTGAAAAAAGGGATCTGGTTTAGTAGTCCTCTCCTAAAAGCCAGTATGTCCTCACCAAGCCCTTTCCCTGAAATGGAAGAGAACAGGGAGGTGAGAGCAGTTCCGAAGCTTTGAAAACTTGTTGTTAAGAGGAGGCTATTGAACTCTATTTATAGGTCCTTACCAGCTGGGACTCGTTACCGAATAAATATTTCCACTCTTTCTGAAATGATGTTGCCATGTATACACAATTTTTCGGATATGAATGTTTACAGCCGTGATTATAGTTATGATGTCATTTTATTATATTACACTATGGTTTTGTAGCACAATGGATGTGTCACTGTTAGTGCTAGTAATTTTGAAGCACCAAGCCTAAAATAAATATGTGTGAAAAGAATCAGCTGAGCCAATCGGATTGTAGTGATGTGGTAAGACAGGCGAGATGAAAGCAATATGATGCTTTCTGAGGTGAATGTCAAAGTGGCAGAAACTCTGTACCTTTATGTGGATGTCACCTCGCAGTTCACAGCGGAAAGTCCTGAAAGTGTCAAGGAGAGACTTGGTGGAACTGCTCACATGGATCCTCAGTGCTGAGAGGGAAAAATAAAACAATAGGATGTCTGTCTCCACTATTACATAATTAAAGGCAGGTCAAAAAAAGTGCTGAGGTCAAGGCAGTGGTCAGATCAATCACATGGGTTTCATTTAAAATGCTTCTCTGGCATATCTTCCTAATCTGCTGTCAGCACATCCTTAAAGAATGATCTTACGTAATCCATATGTCTCCATCCTGGAGGCGGTGTTCACGGTGTCTCCAAATAAACAGTAGCGTGGCATTTTCAGACCCACAACCCCTGTGACACAAGGCCCTGTAACAAGCAATATGATTTTTTTTTTTTTAATGATTCTGTATTTTTCCACAACCTTTAGTTTCTTCTTCTCCACCACTCAGCCTATGTTTTGTGTGCCTAAAGCAGCTCTTCGTTATGTAATATAATGTATAATGATGTATTTTATTTGAATTTTTCTTATATGTGTCATAAGGCAAGTTGGCAAGTTGGAATCACTGCACAAATGCCTGAGCAGCATAAACACTCCTCTGATGCATAAATTGATCAAATCAGAAGGAATATACAAATGCGTCATTGGTTTTCTATTGAAAACACATCTGAAAAAGGCAAGAGTGAGAAGAAATAAAATGTACTGTATAAACCTTCTTTATAAATAACCAGTCATAATCAAACCTGTATAATGTGTGATCTGTTCCATCTGTTTCTTACAGTAGTATATTGCACATATTTTTATGCATACTGATATATTCTTTTGTTTTAGATTTTTATACATAAAGAAGATGATTGATTTTATTTTATTTTTATTTTGTTTTCTGTGATTGTGATGGCAAAGGTGAATTTTCAGCATCATTACTCCAGTCTTCAGTGTCACATGATCCTTGAGAAATCATTTTAACATGCTAATTTGGTACAAAAGAAAAATTATTTATTTTATTTTATTTATTTATTTATTTTATTTTTTGTGGAATACATTACATTTTCTTTGATGAACAGAAAGTTTAAAAACAATTGTGAATATTTAGGCTGGCAAATCAAATGGAAATATGAGAGGCGTACTGGACACTCAAAGTGGAGTGGCAACTTGAATTTTTACCATGTACAAAGCTTTGGTGAAGGATGAGGAAATTTTTAAAATGTGTTTTTGGCAGACAAAAGAAATTTGCCAACCTAGCTCTTGAGCTACTGCTAATGTTGGACACCCCTTGTATACTTGTTCATACTTTAGTATAAGAGCATTAAAAAAGTGTTGCTTACATTACATAAATTACAACGCAATATCCCAGTACATTCAATTCCTGAGCACATTTTTTTTTTTTTTTTGTGATTGATCAGGGTCATTGCAGGCCAGTGAATATACAAGAATAGCACAGCCAAAGAGCTGTCACCATCCAGTTATTACCTGAATGAACTCCAATGCGGACCCTCAGCTGCTGCTCTGGTACGTGTGGACTGTAGAAGCTCCTCATGCCCTGCACTACAGCTAATGACATTCTTGCTATTTCTTTTGCATGGTCGTCTCCATTTCTTGTAGGCAGACCCGACACTACCATATAGGCATCGCCAATGGTTTCTACCTGGATACAGCAAAGAACAAATGAAACAACCCATATCCTACAATGGATAAAATCGTATCGGATGACAGTGAGGCATTAAAATTATGTACCTTATAAACATTGTGGTTGTCAATGATATTGTCAAAGTATGTGTACAGGTCATTCAGCACGTTCACTACCTACGGCAAAGGAAACAAGTGCGGTCAGTTTATAGCACTCAGCTTATGGATACAGATACAGAGATCAAAGTTTCTGTAAGGTGACAAAATTTTTCCGTTGTGGTTCAGCTGTGTGCTTCAGTAAGGTTCAAAAATAACCTCATGTGAATGTATTATTTCCACTTTCCACTATAAGGCTCAGGCGAGCCAGCAGCTATGCTAACAGTGGCCTGATATTCGTGACAGAGTGGAGTTTTTGGCACTTGCGCCATGTCACCTAGTAATGTCAGGAGCTCTTATGTGACATATGAAACCCATTCCAGAGCTTACTATGTGGGTATTTGATCTTAGGACAGACCCCTACACAAACAAACACACACAGACACATACATTATTTAACAAGTGTAGGGTACTTCAAAGTCTTAGACAGCAGAAGACTGCAGCTCCCCAAGCCTCCCCAAATAGCTCTGGACATAGGTATTTTTCAAAATATGATCAAAATCTGAACAAATGACCCCACACAGGACCTACATTTTTTTAAAAAAAAACATGCCTGCAAGGCCTACTCAGAAAGTACCGGGCAGAAACTCTCTGAGATGCTGTTTGAATCTCTGCGTCTTTCATCACCTGCATCGGAGTAAGGGATGCTGACATGGCTGTGAAGCCTTCAATGTCGCTGAAATAGATGGTGACGCAGTCGTAGGTCTCTGCTCTCACTGTCTTTCCTGCTATGAGCTGAGCAGCTACACATCTAAAAATACGAGAAAAAAGACAAGCACTTTTCAAAGGCAGGTTTCAAGTGGAGGGCTTGGTGATGATCACTGGTCTTGTCACGTAGGCTTGTTAGGCCAGGTGCAAGCAAGTTTTTAGAAACTGAAGTGTTGTGGTCGAATTCACTGAATGGTCGTGCCACTTTTGGCTGCAGTATATCAACAAGAAAACCTATATCATATTCACTGAGCATCCAGTTTAACCAGGTGTTAAAGAGAGTTCACTCAAAAATGACAATTCTGTCATCATTTACATCATTACCTTCATTACCCAAATCTTTCATTCATCTTTGAAACACACATTAAGATGTTTTTAAATAAATCTGAGAGATTTCTGTCCCTCTACTGCAATATAGTAAATAGAAAGCTTGTAGTAAACATCGTTGGTTCTTGCATGACAAGCAAGCACATTTGAGCTTCAATTTACCATATTGATTTGCTCTACATATGTGAACTGACTGATGTTTAAACATGAATAAAAAGTCATAAAAAGTGATTGTATATCTTCAGAAGACTTGGATTAAACAGCTCAATTTATATGGATGACATTTACTATGTCTTTATGAACTATTTGAAGAGGAAACGTTTGGGGTGAATTAACTGTCAGCGGAGAGATGAAACAAAAGTCATGTGGATTTAGATCAATATGAGGGTGAGTAACAGATGAAAATTTTCATTTCTGGGTCAACTAACCTTTTTCAATGTGCTGAAACAGTACAGCACCATATTTAAATTAAGTAATTTTCAATCTTTTTAACATACCTCTGCAAACATACCTCTGTTGTATGTAAATCAGGTGTTAATATAGATTTTGTGTTAATGAGATGGTAAACATAATTTTATTAAAACAAGATGTTTGTGTATATTTTCCTTACAGCAATATTTCATCAAATGACAGTCAAGTACATTTTAACCCAAGCATATATCCAGTCTCACAGAAATGTATGTTTTAAATTTGCATTCAGTATAAAAAAACTAACTTTGAACATGTTAAGCATTAAAGGGATAGTTCACCCAAAAATGAAAATTCTGTCATTAATTACTCACCCTCATGTCGTTCCAAACCCGTAAGACCTTCGTTCATCTTCGGAACACAAATTAAGATATTTTTGATATCTTGAACATGTCAGTTGCATTGCTGTCTATGCAGGGTCAGAAAGCTCTCGGATTTCATCAAAAATATCTTAATTTGTGTTCCGAAGATGAACAAAGGTCTTACGGGTTTGGACATAAGGATGAGTAATTAATGACAGAATTGTCAGTTTTTTGGGTGAACTATCCCTTTAAAGCCAGGACACAACAAACGACATAAAATATAGCGGGAACAAAACTGACTATGGTAAAAAAAAATCAGCTTGTCTAAAGACTAAAGCCAACTAGCACACCTTGCGCTTGTGTGAGAGCAAATAACTCTCCATACCAGTAGGAGGCAGCAGTTTGTATTAATCACACAAAAAGGAAGAGCCAAAAGAGCGTTCTGTTTGTGCCATTTTGACTTCCTGTGCACTGTTTTGCAAAGCTGAAGAGTCAATCAGTGTAGGCTCTCTTATCAAGAAACTCCGTTGTTGATTCAACATGCTCAGTCGGCCGAATGCCTGCCAATGGTGGTCCAACAAGTGGAACATATGGCAAAAATTAGGCCAACAGATGCTCAAATACAGTCTGACATTGGCCAATGGCTGACCTTCGGCTTGGTGTGTCATAGCCTATATCCATATTTACTTTGTAAATCAAAGAATGAAAAAAGGAGAACAGTTTAAAAGGAAGAAATGAGTTCTAGGTAGCTTTGGATCAGCATCTTTGTATTTTTTTGGTTATAATCTGGAGCGTTACCGTGGCAACATCTGCGTGAGCAGTCCCTCTGCTCGCTTCTTCTCTTCCTGGAGTTCAGCAGTACGTTCACTGACTATCTCCTCCAGATTACACGCGTACTGCTCCATACGGGACAGCAGGTTATCCAGAATGTTCTCAGACCCCCTATGCACACACACAAATGCTCAGCAGAAATCATTTAATATTATTACTACAAACTAGCTTTAGTATTATCACATTAAAGAAGCAGTAATTCTTTATTGTCCCTTCAAGGGCCATTTGCTGCAAAAGAAGCATTTATCTGCGCACAGTCCACACAACACAGTTGCTTTTTTTAATCTCTCTCTCCCTTCATCCTGCAAGGCCAGAATAAATGTTTAGCGTGATACGTTGTGACAGGATTGTTCTCATGGGACTCTATGATCGCTGGGTTGTATGTCACTGGTCTCCAGAGTGGCCATATCCTGTTTCTTTGTCTACCTGATTAAGCACTGTCATTTGTAAGTGTAATTAATGATCCTCTGTGTCCCTGCCCTGTTCTTCTTTATTACCTCAAAAGCGCTCATTAGTCACAACTACCCTCATTTAGAGCTGAAACAAGCACAAAGAGGAAGAATGTGCAACAGTGTCAAGACAGCATTAGATTGGGAGGGAGAGATATCTGTACACTACTGATGCCTCAGCACTGCTTGTTTAAAGTGCCTTTAATCAAACTTATCTCAATGTTAACACTGACTTCACTTGGGAATCTTACTCTGCAAGTGGGGAAGATCGTATCAGCAGAAAGTCTAATAAAAGTGCAGTCCGCAGAGGATCATAAATGTCAGTGTTTGTGGTTCTCTTTGTTTTGGTCTGTGGTATGCAAGTGCCAACTGCCAACATGTCACTGTTTTATAGTGTACTGTATATGATGGAAAATAAAAACGCAGATTATAAGGTTTATTAGCTTATTGAGATAAATAAATGAGTAAACTGAACAACATATTATTGCTCTGTGTCTTGCTTCATTACTGACCCATTAGGACAGAGTTTCTTGATGGCAGTCCTGAGAGAAGAGAAGTCTGGTCTCTCTGCAGGTTTCTCTCTCCAGCAGCTGACTATGATTCCCTCCAGTTCCTCTACACCCTCTGATGGGTCTATGTGAGGCCTCAGTGGGCTATAGCCTCTCGCCCTGACCCTCTCTACAATCTCTGAAAAACAGACAGGGAGAGAGTCACCAACAATTCTACACAGTTGTCCATACCTTATGTTATGAGAAGTGGCTTTATAGAGAGAGGGAGTGGAGTGTATTACCATACCTCTAGCACTGAAGTGACAGTTGGGGATGTAGAAAGGCCCTCTACGATATATTACCTCTTGAGCGATAATGGCAAAACCGTAGATGTCCCCTTTTTGAGTACCATTAGCTGAAATGGACTCCCTCAGCAGTTCTGGTGCCCTCCATAGCAGAGCTTAAAATGAAAGCAAATTTCAAAATCTAAAATGATCTACATTTTGCATTTATGTGTGAAACATGTTTGTGTGTTTATGTATTGAGCTCTAAACTAATAATATATTTTTCATCGAAACAAATACCAATTTCTTCTTAAAAGTTCTACATTTCCAGCTTACCGGTCCAGGGGTCAAATCCAGGGCTCTGCTCTGAGTCTGAACGCCTGAGTGCGTTAAGTCCAAAATCAGTGACCTTCAGGACGAAGCGGCTGTCCACCACACAGCTCGATGACGAGAGGCGACCATGACAGTGCAGGGGACTGTGGTGCAAATAGTCCATGCCCTACATCAAAGTCAAAAATTTATCCATCACTGTTTTATATTCTACTGTCAGCGAAAACAGTTTAGACTATAAAACACAGACACAATGACCTTTACAATGTCAAGCATGAGGGAATACTTGAAAGTCCAGTCCAGCTTGATAGACTCATTCTTCAAAATGTCCTGCAAATTTTGGAGACAAAAAAAACTTTAGTTACATTGGCCATTCTAAAAATAATAAGAATATAGCACTTTTTCAGTTCACCCAGTTCAGTTCATTATTTCATGTCATTTCGAAACTGTAAATCTAGAATTTTGTTTCAAGAATGTTTACACAGCTCTCTCCACAAATTTCAACTTTTTCCATCTTTCCAAGGGAAAAAGAAACAGAAAAATGATTTGGAATGACATGAGGGTAAATAATAATGATTTAAATTTTTGTTGGTGTACTAAAAATTTAACAATGAGTGGAAAAAAAAAAAAAATTATGTCTTAACTGTCTAGCAATAGAGCTGTTCAGCTATGAAAACTCAGAAAGCTATCTACTAGAATTCTTTCTCGAATTTCAAATAAAATAAGGTCTGTGGTAAACTTTACTTGAAGATCCATTAATGTTATGTTCTACAACATAAATTATATTACAAATATTAATTTTGAAGCTGCATTTTTTTTAAATATATGTTGCAATAAAGTTCCTGTATTAGGATTACAACCATTGTCCCAATAGGTATACCTATTTATTTATATAATAAAAAGTCATTATTAAAAAGCCATGAGAAAATCCGGAAGAAATACATCATTTGAAAATGCTGATAGAAAAGAAACAATTATCTGTGTAATAGCACCTGCAGGCTTCCTTTAGGGCAGTACTCTGTAAGAATGAAGGGCTGAGGGGTCTCCAGGGTCGCTCCAATAAATTTACAAAGGTTATAGTGGGTCGAATCTCTGCACTGAAGACACAGAGGTACTGATTGAGGTTACCTACATATTGTATAAAAAATTAAATGCATCTGTCAATGTTTTAAACAAGTTTACATGTTTGAGTTCCTCCAGCAGCTCGCTGCTGAGATGAGTGCTTCTTAAATTCAGAAAGCAAACAGAACAAATTGTCCCCTGAAGGTGAGAAAAAATTAATTTAATCAACTGAACTATGAATCGTTTTATTCAGCATCTAAATCATTCCCAGTGTTTTGTAGCATAAATTGTCTTCTACATAATGTCGGAATGCAGTGACGTAAATGTGTAAACACTAAGATCCCAAATACTTCACTTTGTAGACTGCGGTTCTGTGTGCTGATGGCTTATCTTGCATGCTGCAAATTATAGACTCCAAAGAAGCATGAATGGGTTTGGATCTGTGGGACTGAACCACAAAAGGGAGAATCTAGATGTAATAGATTAATTCATAGTGCATGTAGTAATTCCATCCAAACAAACCACACTTAAAACAGAAATGATTAGGAGGTAGAAGTGGGTATCTCTTTAGATGACAGTGTCTATTACATTGTTAATTATATGTAATATTTCTGCCTCTAATTATATGTATATTTTCTTGCATTACTAAATAAAGTAAATTGTGGGCCATAAGAGTTACTTAATCAACTTATAATGCATTGAATCCTCTTAAAACCTTTGCTGGCACTGTTGAGGAGTGATGCTCCATCATTACGACATCATCAGCATTGACTGTCCACAGCATCTTGGAAGCTTCCTCCTGGAGTTTGAACTTCCTGGTAATAAATATTAGTTTAATCTGTAGACTGTAGAAAATCTAAGAATGTATTTCTACAAAGCAAATAAATCCTGAAATACTGAGATAAACTGCTGGTTGAATAAGGCTTGCATTTTTGGGAATCAACTCTAACGTTTCAGCTGAATTTAGTCTGGCATTCATGAACTATAAAATCAACAGAATGTTTCAACATAATTGCAGTATAACATGCAAAATCTTACATCCAAAATAAATGAAAATAGTGTAACTAGTAAAAACAAATCTCTTGGGAAGAAAAATCAAAGTAAATGCATCGCATTTCTGCAAATGATCTCATTTCTACACTTGATTCGGCAATGTTAATGTTTAATAGCAGTTAAAAATACACACTTTAACTATTACCTGTATAAAGCACATACTGCAAGGGTCCCTGCAGCCACCAAGCCAGCAATAATCCCCAAAGCAATCAAGAATTTTCTCTCTGAAAATAAACCACACACATTTGCAATCTGCAGGTCTGCTGGATGATTAGCACTCACTTAGTGTCAAAATGCAACTACGTCCATTTATAGAAGTATGATACAGCAAGACTGGAAGCCACCAAGGGTAATTCTGTAGGAATGCAATATGAAACAGGCACATCCAGTCACCTTTGATAAAAGTATTATATCTGGTTGCATAAGTCTGTCCAGACTTATTACTTCGACCTTTTAGCTTGAGGGCGATTCAGTCAGTGAATAGCTGAGAAATCTATATTGCCACTGAGTTGGACATTTGGATCTTGCAGGCATTGGTACATTATTCAAGATTTTTTTCTGTCCCCCCTTTTTAATCAAAGATAGGGTATGGAGCAATGCCAAAAAGATGAAAATGAAGGGGTAAGAAGCCAAGGGCTGAGTGGTGGGGTGTGAATGAACTGATGTATGATGCAAAGTTGGGCATCTGGTGCCCCCTTCTGGAAACAAAGTTACTGTACTATGGCCTTTAACTGGCTCCTGATGAACATGCTTCCATATCATGTTGCTGTGTGTTATTAGCACACCTTCAAAATTAATGAATGATGGGCAGTAAAATATATTAAACCTAGAGGCCATAAAAGTCCATATACCAATCCATCATTGGAAAAACATGCCTTTGCCACAGACTTGACACTTCACAAGTGTCATGAAATGTGCTAGACGTTATGTAATATAATTTTGACTGTGTCACCACAGTCACGTTTTTCCAATGAGCCTGGGGTTGCCCAATACCTAGATTGAAGCAGAGTTCCCCATGAAAGCCACAGTCTGGAGAGTCTTTGGGAGGAGTTGTCCGTCCTCCAGGCCACTTGATTTGAACCCCTTGTACTGCCTTATAAGTCCCAAAATAGTTCGCAATGACCTGTGTGGAGAACCCTATGACTCATTTGACAAATGTAATTCAGAATAGCAGAGCAGCTTGCATTAGTTAGGTCTAGATAGTAAGCATATGTTAGTAGCTCACCTGACACTGGTTATTACCACTTTGAAATTGTTTCATCATGTAATTTAACTCACGGTCTCCACTTGCATCAATAGTTACATCCCCTTGGATACCTATTTAACAAAAAGTCACAAAGCATGTAACCAGAAAACAAACCAAAACCAGACACACACCAAAACCAGAAATATATTCCTTTTAACTCATATTATGCTAAGTAATATCAACTCAGCATTGCATATGCACATGTAATCTTGAGTTCATTTGGGAATCAATGGATATAGTTTAAGCTATACAAACCTGTAATGGTTCTGTTCCACATTCGTCTAGTGATGGCTAAGCCATCATATGGATTTCCATTTTCGGCCAAAGTTTCGTTTAATGTCTGGGCATACAGCCAGACACTATCATGAGCTATGGCTGCTAGGAATGACACCTGTGGATGTAAAACAATTGGACTCATAATGAAATAACCTAACAGTTGTGCTAAAGAGTCATCTCACTTGGATAGTGATATTTAAAAGCTTTCCATCCATTCAACCACATGCCCTCGCACCAAAATTCAGATGTGGTATCACTGACAATAAACTCTACCTTTGTTGATGTGCATAATAAAATCAAACCTTTTCATTATGAGCATATGTATAGCCAAAGTCTATTTTAGATCTTCTGATGACATTCGCTGAGAAGGCCTGATACCGTTTGTCACTGGGTTTATACAGAGACAGGAAAAACAGAGCCTGAAAAGCTTGCTTGGCCACTGAGTCATATTCATCACCTGAAAAAGAAGAAAACCATGTACTATAAATAGAAAATTGCATCATGTTCAGTAATGTCTCATTTTGTGAGCAAAGTCATTGATTTTGTGGTTACGTAATACACACCTTGTTTCCAGTCAAAACTGCCAAATAACACCTTTTGCTTGTATGGCTCGAAACAAAAGAAAATGAAATCTCCGTTGGTGAGGCCTTTCTTGTGAGCTTCAATTAGCAAACTACGGACCACTTTGCCATGTGCTGATATCACAATAACTGTACAGGCAAAAGGACACAACAACAGTTTCATTGTTCAGTTCCTTGCAGCTTTTGTAAGAACAAATTTGCATCAGATGGGATTTTTTCTTACTGCGAGAGACTTGTGCCACTTCGGTTAAGACCCAGGACCAGGTCGACAAGGACCCTTGGGAGAGAGAGCCATGGATTTCTTGATACTTGGCCACTGTGATGTTATTGTGCTCTGCTTGATACCTTTTGAGAAAATGTGTTTAAATAATTCTATAAAAAAATTCTAAGATGAACTTCTTAACTTCATAATAGCAACTGTATTTTTTATCAAATATGTATCAAACAAGACATCATATAAGCAAGATATATAACTGCTAAACTACTATGTATTTACATCAAATGTGAGCTGTCACACAGGAAATTCAGGGAATGTCAATTTACATTTTTTTTTTCACAGTAAATTATTAGATTACTTGTACAATTTTTTTTGTGCTTAATACTTACACATAAATACTATATACATGTATATATATATATATGTATATATGTATATATATATATATATATATATATATATATATATACACACACTTATACACTATATACTAATATATACTTATATACATAAAATCATTTTTACCAGTAAAATGACTGGTTACACTTTATTTTAAGGTGTCCTTGTTACAGTGTAATTATACATATAAGTATTGTGTAATATTAATTAACTACATGCACTTTCTATAGGGTTAGGGTTAGTATGAGGGCTTGGTTTAGGGTTAGTTGCATGTAATTATCCATAATTTATTGTTATTATAAGAGTAAGCACATGTAACATGTAACAAGGACATAGAAAAATAAAGTGTTACCAAATTACTTATTTATTTATTACTATTATTATTTTACAATGTACATGCAGTTTATAATAGTATAGGTACATTACATACCTGATCCCCTCGACGGGAATAGCCCAGGACTGTTTATTGTCATAGATAATACCGATGCGCTGCCACCCAAACTGCTTACAGATTTCCACAAAGAAAGCCCCTAGTTTAGTAAAAGGTCCAAACACTCTTGTTAAGGTCGGATAGGCCTGAATTTAAAAGGGAAGAGAAAAAGACATTTAGCAACTGAAAAGCAAAGTGCATTTTAAGATATAAGCATGTAATATACACATTACAACCGACCTTCTTATCTAGAAACTGTTGATCTGCACATACAGGACTGATGACAGCAATGTTCCAATAAGCTGCTAGTTTAGCAGTCACTGCGCAGACCTTAAATAAGAATTAGCAACAGATGATAATACTCCATTTCCTACTCAACGAACATTTGATAGTCCTTCGTCTTGTAATGATGATATCTTGTGACAAATGAGATTATAACGATTTTTGTAATTACTTTTTGATAGCCCTTCATGCGTTGAAAGTCAATTTTAAGCTTTAATTGGAACTGTGTGCTTGTAGAAGACAGATACCTTAATTTGAGAGTCTATTGTCTGAGTAATGATATAATGAGTGAGTGATTGTTATTTTTGACACGTTCCGTTTGAACTAGCTGTATTTGTATTATTTATTACTTATTTTGACCTTCAGTTGTCTTGGAAATTAAGCTAATACAACCACATACATTTGAGCAAGAAGGTCCGATGAAAGCGCTGTATTTGTGTCTATGGTAAAGCGTCGCAATTTTCCCTGGGCCACGTAGATCATTGCATTCATCATCCACATAATGGTAATCCAGATGATGACCTGACATGAATAATTCAACAACATATTACATTAAAGATGATATATAAATATCACGAATCTTCCTTTTCTACTTGGTACAAATAGCTCACTGACCTTGCAGAAGGTCCGGACTGCTGTTTACAGAACTGATAGCGATAAGAGCTCCTGCCCCAATCCGACCAATACTGAAAGGAATAGAGGTGTTGGGCATGGAGATCAACAAGGTGAATCTGGTGCCCAGACTGAGAGGAACCAGAGTCATCAAAAAGAGCAGTGAGCCAGGAAGTCTCTCGAAGTGCTTCATTATCTCTAGATGACATATTAGCCAAAATTTACATCCATATTTTACAATACACACAAATATATATTTGCATATACATACGTTATTGACCATGTTTGAATAGCTTCTAACTGTAGCATAGTCAATATTAAAATACCATGTGCTATGTACACTAAATAAGCCTGTAAAATTATTAAATGAAATTACTTACCACTCATTCCAAAAGAATAATTCCTGCTTCGCACAGAGTTTGAGCAAAATGAGTTAGAAACAAATAAAAAAGGACCTTGCATCAGAAACTACCTGTATCATGGATGGGAAAAATATCCAGTGGCAAACTGTGGCCATATGGTTTTGCTCTGAATCCAGCCATCCACGACAGTGATCTCCCCAGAGTGACTGTAAATCAAGGGTCTCACATTAATACTGCTCTGTATCTCAAGCTCTGGTGTTCCTCTGACATTTGTTTATAGCTAAACAAGCATATGAGTAAACACTGGTCTGCAGATGTCTTTGGGAATTCTCATGTCCATGAGGTCTGAAAAAACATCTTCATCTGTCAATGCTCTGAGTGATACTATAGCAGGTTTCTGTTTACATGCATAAGGGCTCTTTTCAAAAGTGCATGCAAGCCTAAACAAGGATTTGTTCGTATTAAATAATGACATGTAAGGACCTAAAATAAACTGGTATTTTCAGATGTTGGACAACTTTCTATGTTTTAAAGAAGAATAGAAAGAAGACTATTAATGTGTATCTTGCACATTAATTAAAAATCATAGCACACGAATCAGCCAGGTCAGGAACAAGAGGTCAAAATGTTAAAGTAAAAATAAGATAGTGTCAGCTCCCAGCACACTGGCACTGGAGGCTTCTATATCGTGGGAATGCCCTCTAGTGTCAATTTCACAGGCCAGAAAACATTTGAAACCTTTCTCAGAAAACAAAAAACAAAAAACTGAACACCATGAAAGAGAGATAAATGTTGTGGTCATTTTCCTCCAAATATGTCTGCCTATAAAAACAACAAAATCTTTATTGGGGCTGGTTTGTGTCGCTGCACGCATACTCAGAGGAATAAAAATAGTACAGGATAGTGGAAAGAGTTTTCTTTTTCAAAATCTTTGCCTCTGGGATTTTAGAATTAAGCTCAATTTACATTTGAACACACACACACACACACACACACACACACACACACACACAATTAAACATCCATTGTAGCATGATTTTTTTAAAAGTTAAATGTGGTTTCAATAGTACTTTCGAAGCAGAAATCTTTTTAGCATCACTAAAGATTTATCAGTGAAGGCAAATTATTACAATATTATCTTTATATTGTTTACTTTGTATTATGTTGACATTTTTCTGTTTTTATCTCTTAAATTTTTCTTAAGTTGATTACCGTTCGTTTAAAGCTGTTCACAAATAGTGATGCTCTCGGAGGCGAGAAATATAAGGCGAATAGCGTCATATTAATTTTACTTGTTTGATGTTTTATGTTATATAAGTAGCCCTAAGTGACGATTAAATTTACATTACAAATAAGCTTTAATGTTTACAGCCTTTTATCACGTGATAAGAACGACGTAGTCAAATTGCCCTCCCATTTCCATAACCGACTGTGACATAACATCTGTTAATTTACACACTTTGTCACTCGGCAAATTTAAGGCTTAATGTAGTAAAAAACGATTAAAACCGCCATTCTAGTCTAAATGTGGTCACGACCCTCTCATCTAAAAGAAGGTAAGCAGCAATCTCCTTTTAATATAATTTAAACGTGTACGTGCGCACGGTATATTAATATAATTTGGTTATTGTGATCATGCCTCTGGGGTTTTAGAAATATAGAAAATAAGAAGGGGATACATTGTTTGAAAAGTTAGGAAAACCCTTCTTGGAGATGTCGATAAGAATGAAACGGATGCTAACTCTAGCAAATAATGGACGGTTTCATCGGGCGCACGCGCCTGGCCCTAAATTAACTTGTGTCTGTGGGTCTGTGTTTGTTTATCGGTCTGGCTACAAATGCAGTTAAAGTTAAGGTGATGATGAGTAATGAAGTTTGGCTCCGGTTGTTGTGCTGTGTTATGTGTTTCCCATACATTTATTTATTTGTGGCGACACACCACCATATCAAAACTGGCCGATTTTTCAAATGGCTTCATTGAATAAACATGAGCACGTAACATTAGGCTACTGCACGTTTTATCAAAACGAGGCGCGGGTGTTTTTATATCACTGTATTTCTGAAGGAAGACTGTCTTTAGAAAATTTTCGACGTCATTTCATTTCATCTTGCATGTTATGTGCATGATAAAACAGCATTTGTGAGCGGAGCTCTGCTTTGTGTACAGCTGTTACCGGGGAAACCCCATGTAGTAATCGCTGCAGCCCGGAGACCTGCAAGTGGGAGGAGCTTACGCCAAGAACAGCAAGTAGGAGGAGCTTGAGAACAGCAAGTGGGAGGGGCTTATGCCGCAAGTAGGCTCATGTAGTAATCGCTGCAGCCCGGAGACCTGCAAGTGGGAGGAGCTTACGCCAAGAACAGCAAGTAGGAGGAGCTTGAGAACAGCAAGTGGGAGGGGCTTATGCCGCAAGTAGGCTGGACTTCATGGTAGTTTAAAATGATATAAATATAACACGTTTTCATAGTAGTTTAAACTGAAATTCTTAGTTTTGTCATTATTGTGTGTATCCAGTACC
>JAFVLL020019206.1:0-28066 GCA_021397915.2 Tor tambroides
TAATTACTTACCCTTATGTGGTTTCTGACATGGAAGAAAAGAAATTGTCGAACGAAGTCGTTATTTTTGCACTCAAAACGTATTCTCGTAGTTGCATTAAATTACGGTTGAACCACTGATGTCACATGGACTATTTTAACGATGTCCTTACTACCTTTCTGGGCCTTGAATGCGTTTGTTTGCGTTTAACGCCATGCCAGCTTCTGTGGCTATTTTCATGCAGAAAGAGTTAACTGAATAAAAAGTTCATAAAATTATAAATGATATTAATTTAAACGTGTTCTTTTAATCCAAACAAATGCTGTTCAGGCTGCAGTTTGATTGGGTTTGTGTAGACTAACCTCATAAATGTTGGGATGCCACATCTTAGTAAGGAATCTGAAGGCAGGAGGAGAGTACGGGTAGTCGATGGGGAATTTGATACGTGCCTGGAAGAAATAACACATTCATTAGGGAATGGATGTAATGGCACATTGTCTTCCAATGATACGTGATGAAGCACAGAGCCACTCAATGGAGCAATATAACGTCAATACCCAAGATCTCTACCAGTGCTGTAAGCTTTGTCATTTAACTACTAAATACACCTCCATGACACATTTTAAATGATGTATTCATTGGCTAAGTGGTAAAAACATGGGTTTATTACCTCATGAAAAAAATCAAGTTGCACCCTTGGTATGTTTTTCATTTGAGAATATCTGATTTAACTTAAAGCCTGTTACAAGTTAAGCTACCATCTGCAACACAGCCAAACAGCATATAAACTGATTTGTGGCACAGGCTGATAATCCGTCCTTTATTTGGAGAGAAGACTCCAAGCTTGTAGAAAAACACACATCCTCAACATGTATAAATACTACTAGTTGAAAGTGTGAACTCTACTGTAGGTTTCATGTATGTACCATCTACTATTTATAGCTCACTATTCACAGGTCCCCTATAGAGCAGGGGTTCCCAAACTTGTCCAAACTTATTTACTTGTAGTGCTAAAATTTTCTTAAGAAAATGTAAGCAGTGCTTTTCATATTTGGCTGATCAGGTGTTTTTGATGGTTGAGGCAAAAGAGGCCAACCTTTAAGTTTCTATGATATCCCTAGATATGGCAAGACATGGATTAGCATGTGTCATTAATAATTTTTGAAAATAAAATTAAAATTAAAAAAGTCAGAAGTTACACTGATTTATTTTGAAATATGTTTTATGAATAATAAATGTAATCTAAATTTAAAGGTGTATTATTCTTAACACTTAAATGTATTATTTTTGTTGATAAACAACTATAATAATAGTGTATTACTCATTATTATTATCATCATCATCATCTTTACATTTAAATAATATTAAATTAAGTATTGTTGTGTGTTTGATAATTTAGTGTATTCTTACTAATTATAACAATTACTATTAGTAGTCACAGTAGTAGAATTATTAATATTAGGTTATAATTGTTAATGAAAATGATAACTTTAAACAGAGATTATATTAAATGTATTACTGTTAAAACTACTACTACTTTTATTATTCTTATCGATAATCTTAACTTAGTGTATTACCCTATTAATGACAATTATTATAAATATTATAATTTTAGGGCCAGATTGACTAAAGAGGGCAAATTAGTTTTACAGCCCAATTCATAAAAGTGCCGATGGGAAGGCAAAATTCTGTGTGTGATTTACTGACAATGCGCACATTAAAGAACACAGATGCAGCCAGATCATTTCCATAATGACTAGCGCAATTTACCAAGAGCAGCGCAAATTACTGCCCGCTTTAAGACATGCTTTTTTGGGGAGTTAAATAATGGCGCAAATACCAGTGATTTGATGAGCGCAAACATTAGTAAATTGCGGCGCATGATTCATTTTAACTCTCCACTCCCATAAATTTTGCATCTGAAAAGGAAACTCCTACAAATGCATATTCAGTAAGGTCAGGCACAAAAATAACTGTCCACGCCTTTTCAGCGCCAATTCTCCACTGTGTGTCTGTAGTAAATCCTGACAGTACTATTTTAACGCCAAAAGCCGGTTTGTGTCAAGCTGTCAGTAAATCTGGCCCTTAGTATTTTTAGTATTAGTATAGTAATTATTAGTATAATGGTATAATAACCTACAGGACCTAAGAGAAACCTAAGAGTCTTGTGGAAGCAGAATCTCAGTAACCCTCAATATCATGGACCATCTTTCAAACCTTAGAGTTGGCAGTACCATATTCAAGGTCTGAACTTATATTGCTGAATTCAGGACCCAAACGATTACACACTGAATCTGTGACATGCACATCCATGTACATTCGAGCATAAACAAACCTTTTATACATACATCCACTCAAATCCTTCACAATCTGCAGCAAGCTGAGCCTGGTGCCTTTCAGTACAGTGGGTAGTGGGCACACATGAATACGGACCACTCCACAACCCCCACAGCACACATTTGCTGATTTGGCATGGTCAGCTGGTGTGTGCTTCAAAGGCCCAGCACTCAGAGGGGGTACCGGGGGGTTGGGACAACCGGCAACCAAACACACACAAACACACACACAGGCACCTGTACATATCAAATGCTACTCGATTCCTGAAACCCAAGTAGTGTAGGGCAACTTTCAAGCAAGCAAGCTTATTAAACCACAAGTAGGGATCCGTGTGAGAAGGTAACGGTATTACGTTTCACCGGAGGCAGCTTATAGGAGTCCTTCGCCGCTGCACATGACCCGACACACAAGAGCTCTTGTGACAGCCTGTGTAACGAGCGTCTCGCTTTAGCTACGTTACCTAATAACTAAATGAAGGACTCAAATTTTAAGAACAGGGATGTGCAAAACTATAGATTTTTTGCTAGTAGTTCATCCGTATAATTAGGCTGGTTTAGGGCTGTTTATTTGAACGGTTGCATTTTTACATCCTTTGCAGGTGCAACATTAACAGTCTATCAGATTGTATAATATACACCATATCTAAGACTTTGGTACCAACCGACTGGATGAAAGCTCATATAACTAAGTTTTTTTTAGTGATATTTATTTTTTACAATTACTGCTTGTGCAGCATCAATAATATATAAAACCGTACGATGTACATGATAGCTGAGACTATGGCACCAACCAACCTGTTAAATACACGTGGCAGTGTATGATTTTTACTGTCGAATTTTTACAATCACGGCTTGTGCAATATCAACAGTCTATCAGACTGTTTGATATACAACATAGCCAAGACACTGGTGCCAATCGATTTGTTGAAAGCCCATATGGCAGCGTATGATTTTAACAGTTGAATTTTTACGAATGTTGTTTGTGCGACATGAACAGTATGAGACTGTACGATACACAACATAGCTAAAACATTGGTACCACTCGATCTCTTGAAAGCTCATATTGCAGTGTACGATTTTACAGACGTATTTTTATGAATGTTGTTTGTACGACATCAACAGTCTATTAGACTGTACGATGTACAACATAGCTAAGACATTGGTACCAATTTCTGGCTTCATTGGAGGCAAGATTTATCGTGGAGGCAATTACTCAACTATCGGTGAATGCGTCACGTTAATGTAATAAATATTTAATATTTATGATTTTACGATTGCGAGTATTTTTTTAATATCTTTTCCATAAAGTTAACAGTTTTTCATTTAGTTGTCAAAATTGTGTTCACGAAGCAATGAAGTTGTGTAGTGTTAAAGGGATAGTTCATCCAAAACTGAAAATTCTGTCATTAATTACTCACCCTCATGTCGTTCCAAACCTGTAAGACCTTCGTTCATCTTCAGAACACAATTTAAGATATTTTTGTTGAAATCCGAGAGCTAGCTGACCCTCCATAGACAGCAAGGGTACTACCACGGTCAAGGCACAGGAACGCAGTAAGGACATCGGTAAAACAGTCCATGTGACATCAGTGGTTCAACCTTAATTTTACGAAGCTACGAGAACACTTTTTGTGTGCAAAGAAAACAAAAAATATAAAAACTTTATTCAATGTTCTCCTCTGCGTCACTCTAGCGCCATATGGAGGGTCGGATTTCATTAAAAAAAAAAAATAAATTAATTTGTGTTCTGAAGATGAACGAAGGTCTAACGGGTTTGGAACGACATGAGGGCGAGTAATTAATGACAGAATTTTCATTTTTGGGTGAACTATCCCTTTAACACTACACAACCTCATTGCTCCGTGAACACAACTGTGACAATTTCTGGCACTGACAAAACTTTACTGGAGGCAAGATTTATCGCGGAGACAATTACTCAGTCATTGGTGAATGTGACGTAATCAAAAGCTGCTGATTTTTCTTTATGATTTTACGAGCATCTTTTCCATAAAGTCAACAATTTTTCATTTAGTTGTCAAAATACGACTTAAGGCTGGAATACACTACACAACTTTTGCCTCAATTTTCCTCTGATTTACAGTTTGGATAAATTAGTGCTACTTGCCAAAAGTCTGCAGATTTGAGTTGACAGTTCATAGAAAATCCCTCCAGTCAGAGGATATCAAACGTTTAATATTTTCATCTGATTTTAGAACACATTGTTTTCATTTATCACGCATCTCTTAGCAACAACGTGCATGTTTCTGCGTGAGTTTGTTGTGATTGGAACGACTTTAAAGTCTGGTAGTGTGTGATCCTCAATCGTTTAGTGTATGATGGCCAATTTTTCCTCTATGATTATTTATAAAGTAGGAGTAAGATGCCAAGTGTTTTAAAATCTGTTCAGATTTTTGTAGTGTATTTCAGCCTTAAATCAGCCTCTGTAATTTTGTCAGATTAACATGTAACATTATCGGAAAATTTACAAACTGATGTGACTTGAACAACAGATCAAAATTCAAAAATTTGAATACCAAAGAGTAGTGCAAATATTTCACGTGGAGTCAGGGGTGAGCCACATACACTGTTCACACATTTCAAGCAAAAAAAAAAAAATTACCAATTTTTATTTATTTTTTTAAATTCTCAAACTGCTCGCAATTCCTCGCAACAATATGCGCACTACAACCAAATAAGCATCAATTACTTCTACATAATGTGGCACAACTGACAAGTCAAGTCTAAGTCATCTTCTAAATTAAAAATTATTTACATTCAGTGAACAGGAAGTGGACATTTACGTTATATGTTTCCTTAATGGTTGATAACTATTAGCAGGATTGTCATACGATGTGTTAGCGCACAATGTTTCTGGAACAGCTGATTCAGCAGACGTTAAACATCGCAAACGAGCCAAGTACAGCATTTGGTTTACATGAGCAACTCATTCTGGAATAAACTCATATCCACGTTATGTAATGTATTTGGCTAATGTGAAATGCTAATGACAATGTGGGCCTCTTGGAATAAACAAATCGTTTTTGCTCAAAAATCCCCATCTTGGAGCGCAACCTAAAAATAAATCTCTCTTCTCTAATCCCATTTAAGAGGAAACAAGAGGAAGAGAATCCCATGGACATTGGGTTGGTAGAGGAAATAAACCAGGTCACTGCTGCTCTCCTTGAACAAACTGTCCTGTTCTCCTACACCTCCTTCATTCTCCTCATCTTCCGGTGCCTGATCTCGCTCCCTCCATCCCAACTGAAACATTATAGAGGACGGGGAAATGGTGTCCTTCAGGGTAAACTACAGGAGGGAGAGACAGTCCCTGAGGGCCAGAGGTAGGAAGTTGTTCTTGTAATTCCCACCATAGCTTCATTTGACACCAAAAGCTAGTTAAGAATGAACTGGGATCCACTGGAAGCAGGTAATTAGCCTAATTAGTGGGCCATAAAGTTCTCTGTGAAGAACTAGAGCACCTGTCGACTGTAGACTGATCCATCAGATGCATTTGTTCAGACTGTGTAGTCTTTTATTTCGGCGTATCTACATCTGCTGCTTACACCTTGCTGATACCAATGACAGCTGCTATAACATTGGAGCAATGATTGACGACAGATTGAGTGCCGCCTTCTGGTTTAATTGGAAAATCAATAAGCCAATAGATCAAAGAAAAAAAAAGAAAAAAAAAGACAAATGAAACATGCACTTATCAATCACTTCGTAATCATAAATTCTAATAACCATGCATTTTGAGAATTAACCATTTATTTTTTATTATGAAAATGATGATTTTTTCTATTTACCAACAGCTATAACTTACTGTTTGATTTGATGTTGAGTTTTTAAATCATCAAATTGTAAATGTATCCATTTACCAATGTTTATAATTGATTGCTTGATTTATTGACTTTCTTAGATTTTTTTGATTATTAAATCATGAATTTATCCATTTACCAGCAATTAATGGATTGCTTGATTTGATTTTTGTAGTCAACTTTTGATTATCATATTGTGAATTTATCTATTTACCAACGTTTATAACAGACTGCTAGATTTATAGATTTTCACAGACAATTTTTGATTATCAAATTGTGAATTTATCCATTTACCAATCTTTATAACAGACTGCTAGATTTATAAATTTGTCGTCAACTTTTAATTGATTGTAATTTGATGTTTACCAATGTTAATAATTGATCGCTTCATTTATTGATTTCTTGATTTTACCAATGGATTTCATGGTAAATTCACAATCTGATATTTAAAAGTTGACCATTTACCAATATTTATTATAATATAATAAAATATTTAATAAAATTGCTTGATTTAACGATTTTCAGTCTATTTTGATTATTGAATTGTAAATTTAAGAGTGTTTATAACTGATTGTTCGATTTATCTATTGATTTTCATAGACATTTTTTATTTGAATTTATTGAATTTTTTTAAAAATTATTATTAAGTGTCATATTTGGGGCTACACTATATTTTGCCAATTCAAACCAAATTGTTCTGAAAAAATCATTTCTAGCTTCACATTGTATATTTTCCCTAGTTTTTCCCAGGTTTCGTACAGAACGGCTTGATATTTGCTTCTAAATATGTAAGACCAATAACAACCACATTTCTTTTTTAACACACTTGAGGTTTTGGGGGATGTGCCTAAACTGCGCAGAGGATGTTAAACATGAATTCACTGTCACAAAAGATTGTTCAATACCGGTTCTTAGTCATACTAGACATCTTGAAAGAGTTAAATTGAGTTGTTATTATGGGCTGACTCACTCCAAACACCTTCCAGGCACTAAACGAAGCTAGAACAGGCCCAGTTAGTGTGTCAGTCTCTGGTTTCTGTGACACTCCGGCAGTCTGGCGAGGGGAGGGGGTAACATGACTCGAGCTGCCAGGCTGAGTCAAGCACGGCCAAGCCCAGCACACATCACCTGCCACAGGGCCTGGGTGTGTGCATGCTTCACTGGAGCGACGAGCCGATCAGGAGCGAACCCTGCTACCTGTCAGCTCAGCGCCACGTGTAAGAACTTGAAGCCTGCTTAGAGAGATCCCACTCATGAGAACTTAATGACTGCGCCAAATCTCTCTCAGCTGGAAAATTGAAGATAGATACAGAGTGACACTAGGGGTGGGTGGTATGACCAAAATCTGACGAACAGGAGATGAGTAATTTTGTATTACAGGAACAATTTATCATTCAATAAAAAAAAAAAATTTAAAAAAAAGTTTATATAGTCTTATAAACAGATTGCTGCTTAAATTCTGACTGGATGAGCAGTGTCTCAAGTCAGTGTAAACTGACTATAAAATACACACCATTCATTCTATGTTAATAAGTAAAAATTTGTTAAAATAATAAACTACTTGATGGAAAAAAAACTTAGTCCCCATTTACTGCACATTGGTGTCTGTTGTTGCAGTTGGAAAAAACAACAACAATGTATTAATAATAGTACTGTCAAACAATTAATTGCAATTAATTGCATCCAAAATAAAAGTTTTTATTTACATAAAATATGTGTGTGTACTGTATAAATACTAGGGGTGGGAGAAAAAAAAAAAGATCCACCTAACTATTGCGATTCTTTTTAAAACGATTTAAAAATCGATTGGTTTATCCCAGAATCAATTTATATTTAATTATTTTACTTTTAATAAGAGGTGGTGATGAGTTACCGCTTTTATTCCAACAGAGGGCAAAATGTATTTGTTGTTATCTGTACTAGAAAACGTTGTATCTGTTTCAGAGAAAGCGTGAGAAAGCAAATCCATGGCGGAGGCAGAGGATCAAACCTCTTCGAGAATTCTTTCTGCACCTTCGCCTTTTAAATCCCAAGTGTGGAAACAATTTGGATTTACACACTGCCAGGAAAAGCAGCGCTAGACATGACTAATGGCCCTTTCAGACAGGACGCAGAATGCACTGTGCTATGAAACCCATGGCTTGTGCCGCGCAAAGACGGTTTGTTGCTCGACCGGAGCGCACCATTGGCGAGTTGCTCACGCCGCGGTCAAAATTTAAAATAGTTCAACTTTCGCTGCTGAGCTCAGTGACGATTATCTGAGCGGCCAATAGAACGGGGCATCCAAACAAGCACGGAAAGCAAATGGATGAACAGCTAGTGTGTGTTGGAACTTCCGGAGCTATACAGACATCGGGAGAAAAGCTGTGTCACGGAGAAATATCTCAAATCAAGTTGGCATGTCAGGTGTGTTTTAAGTCAGGTAGCTTCTTGTAGGTAGGCAATATGCTATCCAATATGAACCCAGCGGCCTGTGCAGCGCATTCGGCGTCCTGTCTGAAAGGGCCATAAAACGGTATGCAAAGTAACATAGCACTTTATTTTATTTCAGAGAGGTTTTTTTCCTACTCATTTTGTTGCACATTTGACTATTATATTAATGTGCAAGTTCAGGGTTTTGGTACTTGAAAGATTCATGATTCAATGTACTTTAAAATATACACTGTGTATGTGTATGCTCCTGAAATAAAAGTTTAGAAAGGTGTGAAGCATTGTTTTTGTTAATATGACTCTTTAAGGTATGATCAAGTATTTTTCATTGTCTAGTCTTTAATAAGTAGGGCTGTCAACGTTAACGCGTTAACGCATGCGATTAATCTGAACATTTTAAAGCGTTAATATTTTTTTAACGCAAATTAATCGTTTGATAAGGTTTGACCCCAACTTCTTGCCGTCATCGCAACGTGAAAGGTTATCTATCATTGTGTGATAAGGGTACAGCGAACCAGTGTTGTCAGCATCACGGTTTTCCGCACAATTGGGCTATTTTGAAAATGCAGTCGTGGGAAAAATTACAGAGCCACGGGTTGCGGTTTTTGGGCTACTTTTATAATGTATCACGGCCGCCCAAAGTGTATATAGACAAATAAAAATGACAATAGATCCTTTTGCTAATGTGTATTATACTTGGAATGTATACCTGGCAACTTAAGAACGGAGAGGCGGTTGTAACATCACAAACGTGAGTTTCAGCCAGAGCATAACGTTACATGTTAAGGCTTTTACACAGCAGAAATAAACATGACAACAGCCACTATAGATTATATAAGATAATAAACACACGATTACTATAGGATATGGTTTGTGTGTGATTTTCTTGAGATTTGGATATTTTCATAACAATAATGAATGTGTGCATCTAAAATGCTAATTTGTACAACCATAAAAAAGGCTATAAATAGCATATTTTAACAACAGTAAACAACCAAATTCCACGTGATCCCAAAAGGAAGATATTACAAACACTCGATGGTGGTTTAAAGTGAGTTTTGAGTAAAAGTGTACTATTAATCTCATTAATTGTCTTATGTAGCGTGATGCTAATGTTAGCTCTAATGCAACTGCAGAACAGGTCCAATTCTTCTTCATAATGCATTTTGTCATAATACTTCACGTAAGGTCACATGAAAATGTTATGTTGTATTTATTTAGAAATACTTTTGATAATAGTTGGGTAAATATATACTGGGATTGAAGCGATGTGGCTTCGTAAACATTTTATTGCCAGTATAAAGGCTGATAAAGGCTGAATAAGAACAGAAGAATAATGATAAAAGAATAATAAGGATTATGTCTCATACCTGGCGGAGGTGTGAAAGGTTCAGTTTCCTTAAACTAGTTTGTCATGCATTTCTTTATTTCAACACATTTACAGGTAAATCCTAGTATTTTAAATTTGCGATTAATCGTGATTAATCACAGTCCATGACTGTGATTAACGCGATTACATTTTTTTAATCGATTGACAGCACTATTAATAAGCAAACAAAAGCACAATAAATTGTAATATTGAATCGCAATAGTTATATAATCGCAATATGTACTGAATCAGCACACAAGTATCATCCCAGCCCAAATAAACAAACACAAAATATTTACATGTATATTTATATTCATATAATTTATATTATATATAAATATTTAATATATAAACAATTTTTCTTAACTATATACATGTGTGTGTATTTATACTGTATATACATAAACATACACAGCACACACACATATATTAAGTAAACAATATTTTCGTTTGGATGCGATTAATCGTTTAATACCACTAAATAATAATAATAATAATAATAATATTATTATTATTATTTGTTTGGGACACTTGTCATTTCTCATATGACTAAAAACCATTAAATGGTAGCTAAATAAATTCCATACTGTTTTGTATAAATAAATAAAATCCAAGTTTAGTTTAATGCTATTTAAATGTTAAAAGCAAATTTAGGCATCACAACATTATTCATGTGTTAACATGAAAAAAATGTATATTAATTTTGAGATTTGAAAAAAAAAATATATATATATATATATATATATATATATATATATATATAAACCCTATAGATTTGTTGTGAAAAATCATAACAAAAAACAGGAAAAAGAATGCAGAAGGGAAACCTGTCTGTTTTGGTGAAGTGCAGTAGTGTACAGGAAGTCATGGTTACTCATCTCTTCCTGTTGGAAGAGACGCTGAGAAGGTCCCAGGGCTGACCTGCTTCCTTCCTCTCCACTAACAAACAGACACGGTTTTCCACATCAATGCAGGAAAACAACAGGGAGAACTGAATTTTCACAGCTATGCATTGTCTTTAAAGTTTAGACAACAAGAACGAGAGACTCTACAGGCCCAACAAATATTTTTGGTTCAACCCAGGCTGCAACTCAGTAGCCAATGTTCCCAGCAGGTTGGTGGCCACTTGCTAATGGCATGATGTGTGGAGGTTGGTTGGCCAGCATGAAGCACAGAGGCACAGCTATGAAGCCAAGCTAAATATAACTGCCATTGTTGTGGTCTGACAGAGAGTGACTTTGGTTGGACACAGCAGATATTTAGCAGCAACTGGTTCAAACAAAATCCAATGTTACATGTTTGTTTGCATATAAGTGGGTTTCAAAGCAAAAAAAAAACTTGATCAAACTTAGAGGCAGATGTGACATTGACAGATGGAGCAATAAATATGACTTTTGTTTTCCTGCTGACAGACACCATTCAACATGTAGTAGAACACCAAGTGATAAAGCTCCAAATATCATTTAGGTTAGTGATGAATAAGGGATTTCATTGTCCATCCTGAGAAAACTTTCTTGTGGTTTATTATATTTGAAATAAACTCTAAATATCTAAATCACACTGAGGGAACTTTACAACATTCAGTCACTGTTCCAGTGAACTGTGTGTAAAAAGCAACAGACGGTAATTCTAGAGAACAATGAGGAACAATGGAGCAACTCTTTCACTGAGCACAGACCAAATTATGGACAAATGAAACGTTGGCGTTTAAAAATTAGAACACCGAACGCTCGCTTTAAATAGACATTACAGGGAAAATGAAAATTATACACGTGTCGTTTTGAATCCAAAACTTTGTAAGTCATTTCTTCCGTGGAACACAAGAGGAAATATTCTGTGGCAGCCTAGGTCACATCTTTTCTTCATATATTTCATTTTGTGTTCCACAGAAGACAGGCAGTCAGTCAAACAGGTTTGGAGCACTAAAACTAATGACACGTTATAACATTTACAGAGGTCATAAAATTACAATAAAACAGAGTTACTCTTTTTCGAATGTTCAATTTGACGTTTATACATCGAATTAGTTTGTGTATAAAAGATAAGATACAATCAGCCGTAACTCACCTTAAAATAACCCCCCTCATAGTGCGTATTCGGGGGTCCGAAAATCGCGACTTCCCAGTTGTACAAGTCCGACTCGTCGACTAAAGTTATTTTGAAGCCTTCAACCGGCTCGTCCTGTAGACTTTTCAGCTCCAACATTAAAGCTTTTTGGGAGCTCGCAACATGATGGTGTCCATGCTGAGCCATATTCCGAAAACAAACGATCTGGCATCCAAAATAACCCCGCAAACAACTTTACTTCGCCGCCGTTCGTTCAGTAGCCGCACACGCTCAAGTCGTCCACTGTGAGCGAACAAACCCGAGATAAGTCACTCGATGACAAATTACGCTTAGTGAGTAACAGCACCAGCCGATTCGCTGTTCGCGTCGGGCATTTGAAGTCCCACGTTAAGCACCTGCCGTCGATATTAAACGTGTTAAATTAATCGAGCGTTCCGCTAGTAAATAAACATGCAGCGCAGCTTGTTTGAGGAGTCTCGCTCCCTCCCCCAGCGTCACTCTATAGGACACTGTGCTGAAGATCATGTCCCGCCTAATGCGCCTCCTGCAACCAATGGAGCTTGAGCAGATTAACACAACACAAGGAAATATTTCAAAAGAGCTTAAAATAATATAGTTTATATTGCTAAGTTGACTTTTAATTCCAACACTATATGGGGTAAGTTGTCACACAGCAACAAAATACTAAAACAATTATGAAAACACATTTTCTGAAACAGCAAAAACGTTGAAATATTAGTTTTAAAAGGTTTTTAAGTAGGTCTTTGAAACCAAAACCACACTTTGTGACTCTATCCATCTACCTCTCTCTCTCTCTCTCAATATCTAACTACCTATATCTCTCTCAATATCTATCTATCTTTGACTCGCCCTACAAGAACGATATTTCATAGATAAATTAAATATAGAATTAAAATTTCTCCTAATGAATAAGGTTTGAATATTAAGGTAAACAACCAGATAGACAAAACAGGAAATTAATTTGCTTTTAGCATTAAGGATGTTTAAAATGATTAATAAATGTGCAAGTATTTTTAACTTTGTTCACACGATTACAAACAGGAAACATCTAGTCGATCAAACAGGCAAACATTTGGTCTACATACAGACGTATGAATTTATTGGTGCACACATAAAACTATAGCATTCTTTCAAACTCTTTCGCGTGGACCTCTCAAAAAGGTGCTTGCACATTATTGGTCATTCTTGTAGCTCATTTATTCATCTTAAAACATTATATTACATCATACAGTCGGAAAATACATATGAAGGAGTTGGACAGTACCTTCAAACGAAGAGCAATGAGAGTATATTTAATGATAAGCCAAATCCAGCAATATCTGCACTACAACTTGCCAGAGGGAAAACCTTATTAGATTAGCTGGGCCACTTCACTTGAATCACATTTAACGGCTAAGTATTCATATCTATACGGACCCCCTAAATCCCCCCAAACCCCCTCTACTGATATTTATATTTATATATATATATATAATAATTTAATGCAAAATGCAATTTTTTAAAAACATTCCAAGACATTTTCTGAAGTTGATGTACTCATAACAAATAAAAATACATTATACCATCAAAAGGTGTAATATGGTGAAGCCAACTTTTACGTAAAAAAGGAAACTAGAAAATAATTGAGACAACCAAGGAATGATAGGGGAGTTTTCTATGCAAGTGTTCATGTATTAGTCAAAAAAAGTAGGCAAAAGTTTACATTCCTACCCATGCAAGTTATAAATTTCAATGTGACTTGTAGCACAAAATTCAGACTTGTTAATAATTACAGTCGCTTTTCTCCACATCAGATGACTCAGTCCTCACAGGACCTGTAAACCACTAGAGATGTTGTTTTTCCAGAAATGTTCTTTTAACCTGCTATTCAAGTCACTTCTTGTTGATGAACTCACTCGAACGATGGAAAACACTTGCAAGGTACCCTCAGGACAACGCCAGGTTTCATGAGCAGATCTCCACTACTTTGGTTGCGTTCTTACAACCAAGCGCTACAGCGTGCTGGATCAGGCAGTTAAACACGGGAATTACTTGCAGCATGTGCCTGAATTAAGTCAGTACAAGTTCATTAGTGTGGAAAAAAGGCATTTAACAGCATATTAAAAAAAAAAAAAATGATTCACTGTAATCTGCAAATGTACAAGACGGCAGTTCTAAGAGCTGAAGAACACATGAAGCATGAGTTTGGATGGTGTCAAAGCCACAGTGGCGTTTGACAGACGTGATACAGACCGAGGAAATGCACATTTAACTTTTTAGGCTCCCTTTAACAGCATTATATTCTCAAGACGGGTATTAGAAACACACAAGGGTCACTTCAATATAATACTGTCCAGAAACATGAGATACTGTCAGTGTGTTAAATGGCATGTTTAAGGAATATTTGAAGTTAAAAGCTTTCAGAAAATAATTTTGAATCGTACTTCAGTTTGTAAAAAATATATTAAGTGCTGTCATATTGAATAATCGCATCCAAAATAAGTTTGTTTACATAATGTGTGTGTACTGTGTATATTTATATGTATATATAAATACACACACATATTTGTATATATTTAAACATATTTCAAACTTATATTGCGATTAATCAACATAATTGCGTCAAATGGATTAATCGCATCCAAAATAAAAGTTTGTGTTTACTTAATGTGTAACTTTTATTTTGAATGCAATTAATAGATTTGACAATTAGTTTGTGAAAAACAAACCACGTCAATTAATTGCATCAAATCGATTAATCACAATTAATCGCATCCAAAATACAAGTTTGTTTACATAATGTGTAACTTTTATTTTTGGATGCGATTAATTGATTGATTTGACATGATTAGTTTTGTGAAAAACAAACCAAATCGATTAATCACTTCCAAAATAAAAGTTTGTTTACATAATGTGTAACTTTTATTTTGGATGATTAATCGATTTGACACAATTAGTTTGATTGATCGAATTCAAAATAAAAGTTTGTGTTTACATAATGTGAAATTTTTATTTTGGATGTGATTAATCGATTTGACAATTAGTTTGTGAAAAACAAACCAAATCGATTAATAGCGTCAAACTTATTAATCACGATTAATCACATCTGAAATAAAAGCGTGTTTACATAATGTGTAACTTTAGGTGATTTTGTATGTATGTATTTCGTATGTGATTAATCGCTTTGACACGATTAGTTTGCGAAAAACAAACCAAATCGACTACAGTACAAATCAAAATTATTCTGAGGTAAACAGGCGACCTGGAGATTTTATCCTAGTGGCGTTTATTAGGGTCACAAAGGGGCGGAAAATTTCCAGTAAATTTCCAAAAATGTAACGTTTCCAAAATTTCTGGTATGTTTCCCGAAATTTACCGGAAATTTTCCACCTCTTTGCAACCCTAGCATCTATTAACTGGAACATAAAAGTACAAGAATTACCATATCGGATTTGCGAGATGTGAAATAATCCGATTTTGTTCATTTTGCCACTTTTACTAACTGTCATTATCCTGAGCAAGGTTTGTTAGTGTGCAGTTGTATGCAACTGTAGTATTATCTCCCAACTTTAGGACACAAATAGTAGGGCTATCACATGATATCGCTAATATCACATGGGATCGCAAGTATAAACGTGGTCTAGAATGCAACCCTGTGTACCTATATGTCCTATATGCGTGCGACTGCACTTGTGAGTGACATTAGTGCTCAGAGGCAGTTAGAGTTTGAGGATGGGTTGAGGGAAGGATATTTCTGGTCCGAAACCAGTCCTGCAAGGGCTAGCCTTCGAAAAGAGCAACATATACGCGACGAAACTGGTAAGGAACAGACACGCTGATGTTTAATGTAGAGAAAGGCGATGATGGAGTTCAGGACAGAAAAAAACGCAACAAACAACACAATGCAAAACAATTTAAAAAAAAAAAAAAAAAAAAAAAAAAAAAAGTACACAACTCAAGCATCAACAACGAAAAAAATCCAGTTCTCAAGATGAAAGTCATGGACCGTTAAGACAATGGAAAGACCGTCAGAGAGACGAAGAAGCTGAAGAAGAGGATGAAGAAAAAATGCACGTCAGAGGTCGACAAGGGGAAACAAAGGCAAGAGACAGGCTTGAAATTTGTGGTCTTAAAAGAAGAACAGCAGAACGACTGATCCAATAAATACAAAGGAAGAGGAGGGACACGAGTCTCAGAGTGCGATATATGATTCTGAGCGTGTGTTTCAGCCGGGCCGGCTGCGTCTGGGTTGGGGGTTCAGGGGGTTTCAGGGCGGCGAGGGCGAGGGGTCTCTCAGACACAATCAGCATTTCGAGAAGGTCTGCTTGATCTCATCCAACACATTCCCCAGCAGCGATGGCTCGTCGCACTTGGCGTCGATGCAGACCGTCTGATCGGACTGGAAGAAAGACAAACGTGCGGTTTTAATGAATCATCTTCGGAATCAGAATCATTACGATTCAGTTCATATTTAATATCCCAAATACTCACGGTTTTGACCAGCAAACAGACGTGGTGACCCTGGATCGACCTGCTGTACATGGAGGCGCAGGAGTCAATCCTCTCCACAACTGCAAACACAGGAAATAAGGAAACAGGGGATTTAAGGGTGTCCATATTTTGAAACGTATCTCAGGTGTCTTTGTGAAGTCGGCGCACCGGAGAAGTGATGGTGGAAGCAGATCCTGGCCAGCAGGTGGTGGAAGGGCATGTTGATCCCCTCTAGCCGTAGAGAGCTGCCCTTCAGGTCGCCTGACTCCAGCAGCTTTGCGTATGCGTCACTGACAACACAAGGTATGAACTTTCAGCTACATCAAATCACTCAGTACAGTCTTATTACTTTAATTTAGTTCTAAACAATTAACAACAGCCCTAATATAAATAAAACTATTTTCATCATCCACACCTAAACTAAAAAAAAAAACTATTAATGAAACACTCAATTTTTGGGAAACTTGGGTTGGAGGACAAAAAATAAAAAATAAATTAAAAACACCTAAAATTGTGATTTTTATTTAAAAAAAAATGCAAATGTAAAATTTTAAAGAAAAGCGCCAGGTTTGCAAAAAGTTTGAGAATATCAAAATTACTATAATAACAATAATAATAATAATAATGGTTTATTTGATTATTTATAATTTGTCAAATCTCATTTTGTTAAAAAAAATCATGAGAAATTCTTATCGTGAAATCAGTATTGGGAATCGTATCACATCGTGAGTTGAGTGAATCGTTACTACTACTAAAGAAAAAAAAAAGGGATTTTTTTTTTTAAAACAATTTTCATGATTTTAATTGTGATTTAAAATACATAAAAATAGAAAAAGCTTGTAGGGCTGCAAAATTTGGCCAAAATTTTGAGATTATATATTACTATTACTACAGTATAATAATAATAATAATAATAATAATAATATAAACTCTATTAAATATTATTATTAGCATTTGAATTGAGATTATATATCAATATTACACAATTTTGAGATTATATATCAATATTACTATAATAATAATAATAATAATAATAATAATCATAATCATAATAATAATAATTAGTTTACTATCTATCTATCTAGCTATCTATCCAAAACTAAATTCCAACACTAATATTTATTGCTGTCTTCAATAAATGTATTCAATAAATACTCTTTTATTTGAGGAAAATTTGGGAGAGAAAAGATTGTTGGAAAAAATCTAAATAGCAATTTTTATGATTTTAATTTTGAAGCTTGTAGGGCTGCACAATTTGGCCAAACTTTTGAGATTATATATCAACATTACTACAGTAATAATGACAATAATAATAATAATAATAATAATAATAATAATAATAATAATAACAACAACAATAACTCTATTAAATATTATTATTAGCATTTAGCATTTGAGATTATATATATCAATTACACAATTTTGAGATTATATATCAATATTAATATAATAATAATAATAATAATAATAATAATAATTAGTTTATTGCAATTACTACTACTAAATAAAAATAGTAAACAAAATAAATATTCGCTATTAAACAATTGCTATTAAATATTATTAGGATTAAAAAAATACAATATCAATAATAATACTTTTAGTAAATTACAATACTAATATTTATAGCTGTCTTCATTTCTTTTAGAATTTTCAAATACATCTATCCATCCATCCATCCATCCATGAGTAGTTTGGTGATGTGGTAATGAGTTGCTCACCTGTAACAGGGAGTGGTGATCAGGTATGATGTGCATGTAAAGTGCAGTTTGAAGTCCAGTTTCTCATGAGTGGAGGATTCGTCCGACTGTGCCACGAAACCAACAATAAGCACGTCATCAATACTAACACTCACACTAGAAACGTACAGAAAAGTATCAGCTCTCATGTGTGTGTATGGGAGTTTCTCACCTTAACTATAAAGGTGAGGGTTCCCTTTAGTTTCTGAGGCATGACGATACTCTGCACTGAGAACACGAATCGGGCCTCATTTGAAACCCCTGGGAAAAAAAAAAAAAAAAAAAAAAAAAAAATTGAATACATGAGTGAAATCTGCCTAAATCCAGTCAGTGGTGCTTTCAGGAGCGTGGTTATCCTGACCTGGTGGCAGCTGGAAGGGGACAGTGAGGCTGTCGTGAGGTCCGGCTCCCTCCGGCCGCTGTAGTTTAGAGTTGAGGGAATCCAGCACATTGAACTCCATTGATTTCAGGAAGCTGTCGCTCTTGTTCTCGAAGATGACCGACACCACAACTTTGCTCTCATCCTGATGGTTGCCCTGGATGTCGTACACCTAGAGGAAATGTAAGATGTTTTTATAGAGTAGGAAACTATTAGGAGACCAAAACATGCAGATCACGGCAACACACAACACTTGGATCTCAGCGGTTAAAGAAGGCCAGAAGAAATGGGAATATTACAAGCCCAAAAACCAGGTCAAAGGGAGTTAATGCTTTTGAAATAATTATCATCATCCAAAACGAGGACGAGATCACATCAGCTTTAACTACACCAAGCAGGTGCATTTAACAACTAAAGTTTAGAGTCAGAGCTCAGAGATGATTGACAATCTTATAGCACTCAAAAGGCTTCAGTCACAGCAGACACAAGATTTAATTGGACTGTAATGAACAACAAGGCTGTGGGGGATGAAAAAACAGTTCATTTATGTTTATGGTGTTACAAGTTGTGTATGTACACGAGTTTATTTTTAACATAAGTTGAGAGTTTGAATATGTGGATAGACAACGTCTTTCTATTGTACTGTCTTCACTGGCTGCACAATATGTATGTGTGTGTGTGTGTGTATATATATATATACACACACACACAGAACGACTTGTGTATTCCAATTCACAAACACATGGAGTCTCATGAATAGGTTTGTTTAATGAATCAGTGAAGAAGCTGGACAGATTCATGAGCAGATTACATGAAAGATTAATAAAAAAAACCATAGTATATATATATGTATGTATGTGTGTGTGAATACACACAAAACTTAATTATAAAACAATTTATTATAAATCACA
The DNA here is from genome assembly GCA_021397915.2 of Tor tambroides. Taxonomy (NCBI): domain Eukaryota; kingdom Metazoa; phylum Chordata; class Actinopteri; order Cypriniformes; family Cyprinidae; genus Tor; species Tor tambroides. The sequence goes on from JAFVLL020019206.1 coordinate 19,517, forward strand.
TGCTTTAATTTTATATTAGATAAATGTTTATCATGTATTGCAAATAAATATAATATATATATATATATATATATATATATATATATATATATATATATATACACACACACACAATTTTTATATATTATAAATTCCATATAATTCATTATAAATTGTATTTTTTTATTAATTTTATTCATATATTTAGAATACATTTGTATTTATATTTATATACAAAAGAAAAAACAGAATATACAAGAGAAACAAAATACTATATTTAAAAAGAAAATCCATATACAATGTTATAAACTGCATATTTTTTAATTATATTAGTATTTATTACACATTTTATTTAGATATAGCTTTATATATATTTAGAATATCTATTATATAATTTGTATACATAAAAATTGTATAAATTGCATATTAATTTTATAAATTTATTATGCATCTATTGATTACACATTTTATAGTTATATATTATACATAATTTATATATTATAAAATACGTTATAAATTGTATATTTATTTATTAACTTTACTTATACATTATTTATATACAAAAAAATCAAAACAGAACATAAAGAAACAATACTACATATATAATTTGTTATAAATTGCATATTTTTTAAAATTATATTGATATTACACATAATATATATATTTTTTTTTTAAATGATGAATTGCACATTTATTAATTATATATTTTATAAATGTACTGTGTCTATTTATTACACATACATTATAGTTATATAGTTTATTACAAAATAGATATAATTTGTTATAAATTGTATATTTATTTTTTTATTAATTTTATTTATACATAGAACACATTTTTATATTTATACACAAACAAAACAGAATATAAAAAGAAACATAAAATACTATATTATTTAAAAAGGCATATAAACACAAAGTTGACCTCTTAACCTTGTTTTTGATCATATTTGGTGTCTATTGTGACTAAAGTCTGTATCACAGCAAATTAGTGGTAACAACAGTAGTTCTGTTCCTTTGGTTACCTGATCAGCATCTTCTTTCATCTTCAAACACACATACAGAGACACATGAAAAATACATCACTGATAAACTACAGAGCAGAATCACTTAAAGCAATGAGTCTCTTCAGCAAAAACAGCAGGCGTGTGTGAGGATCATGAGCTCTCAATTACAGGCTGAGCTTCACGCTGGCGCAGGAGACAAACATCACGTCACACTCACCATCTTGATGTAGGAGTTCTCAGCCAGCAGAGAGTAGTTGGACATGGGCTGAAACGAGACAGCGGCTGGATAAGTACAGGATAAAGTGCATTTATATGGCCTTTTGTGTTGGTTAGGTACTGACCGGCAGAGGCTCCTCTTCCTCCACAGTGCCGTTCTGCACCGAATCCTCTCCGCCGGCGTCACTGTGATGGTGATGATGGTGGTGTCGCTTCTTCTTTTTCTTCTCCTTCAACTCCTTTTCCTTCTTCTGCTTCTTCTTGTGTTTAGAGGATTTCTAAACAGGAAACCAATAGACAGTTGGCTTAATCTGGTGTCAATAGAGCACAATTTTTTTGTATTCTGCTTTTTCAATAGTGGAAAAGTATTGATCTAAACCAATAAGTTAGTTTCCATTTGAATTACAACAATACTACCATTTTTTGCCTAAACATACATAAAATCAGGAACATATCATGTGACCTGCTCATCCCATAAAGCACTGCAATTTACTAAATTGAATCAGCAACACCAGTACAAATATAGAACTGACTGACAATAAATCAAAGTTTATTGCAATATATTTTGTTGCCACTTTTTAATGTTAAATCAAAAATAAAGGTATATTTATGTGTAAATTATATATATATATATATATATATATATATATATATATATAACACGCACACACACAGGTGCATCTCAAAAAATTAGAATATCGTGAAAAAGTTAATTTTTTTATTTCAACTTATTTCAAAAAGTGAAACTTTCATATACTCTAGATTCATTACATGTAAAGTAAAACATTTCAGATTTTTTTTTTTAATTTTGATGATTAGAGCTTACAGCTCATTAAAGTCAAAAATCCAGTATCTCAAAATATTAGAATATTTCCTAAGATCAATCAAAAAAAGGATTTGCGAAACAGAAAAGTTCAAGTTCTTTAAAGTATGTTCATTTATGCACTCAATACTTGGTCGGGGCTCCTTAAGCACAAACTCCAGCATCAGTGAGGTGTGGCATGGAAGCGATCAGTCTGTGGCACTGCTGAGGCACCACTGAGCCTTCAGCTCATCTGGATTGTTGGATCGACTGTTTCTCATCTTTCTCTTGAAAATATCTCAGATTCCATATGGGGTTCAGGTCAGGCAATCAAGCACAGTAATATCATGGTCAGCAAACCACTTGGAAGTGGTTTTGTCACTGTGGGCAGGTGCTAAAGTCCTCCTGGAAAAAGAAATCAGCATCTCCATAAAACCTGTCAGCAGATGGAAGCATAAAGTGCTCCAAAATCTCCTGGTAGACGGCTGCATTGACTTTGGACTTGATAAAACACAATGGACCAACACCAGCAGACATCACTGACTTCGGAAACTTCACACTGGACTTCATGCAGCTTGGATTCTGTGCCTCTCCAGTCTTCTTCCAGACTCCAGACCTTTATTTCCAAACAAAATGCAAAATTTACTTTTATCTGAAAAGAGGACTTTGGACCACTGAGCAACAGTCCAGTTCTTTTTCTCTTTAGCCCAGGTAAGATGCTTCTGACGTTGTTTCTGTTTCAGAAGTGGCTTGGTAGCCCTTTTCCTGAAGACGTCTGAGCGTGGTGACTCTTGATGCACTGACTCCAGCTTCGGTCCACTCCTTGTGAAGCTCTCACAAGTGTTTGAATCGACTTTGCTTGACAGTATTCTCAAGCTTGCAGTCATCCCTGTTGCTTGTGTGCCTTTTCCCACCCAATTTTTTCCTTCCAGTCAACTTTGCATTTAATATGCTTTGATACAGCACTCTGTGAACAGCACCTCTTTCAGTAATGACCTTCTGTGACTTACCCTCTTGTGGAGGGCGTCAATGATTGTCTTCTGGACCATTGCCAAGTCAGCAGTCATATATATATATATATATATATATTATATTATATTATATTATATATATAAATAAAGAGTTTGGTTCCAAAACGCTATAAATCCATTTCGATTAATTTGAGTAAAAATGTGTTTTCTTTACCAAGAAAATGGCAAGATGAAAACCACTAATTTTTGTTTCAAACTTTCAAATAGCATCTTTAGGTTATAATAACATTAAAAATTCAAATCCAGATTTTGATTTTCAAAGATTTATTATAAAAAATGATTTTTTCCCCCAAAATGCAATAAATCCATTGAATCAATATAAGAAGTTATTTTTTATATTGAAACTATTGAAAATACAAAGTAAGTTGATCCACATAGGACAGCCTCTGAACTTGGTCAATACTAATCTTACCGGCACTGGACTAAAAATACATTCAATCAGTCGTCGCTCCCAAAATGAATTCAACGGATCATCTTGTTAATTCTATAAATTAATTAACATTAATGGCACTAATAAAAACACTTACACTGACAAGCTACGCAGTATCGCGTTCATAATTGAATGAGATTCATCTGCAATTATGAACGCGATATTGCGTAGCTTGGCAGTGATCTCTGTGTATTAAAATGCAGCTCCATCTGAAAGCACGTGATGGAGATTTACTAATCACAAAACTGGCTTTACTGACGAGATGCGCATGACAATCACATGCGATTTGTCGTGCAGCCCTAATTTTTTTTGTTTGTTTGTTGATCACAAAGCACAAAGTAGATGAGGAAAACTAAGATGCCGGGTGTATTCAAAGCGCCACCATTACCGGTACGGTTTACAATGCGTGGAATGGTGAGCTGTGATTGGTTGAGCAGATATATCGCGTTCTGCAGAGAAGGGAGACTGGCGTTTGTCACGGTTTGGGAAAAAAAGGGAGAAAACATGACAGAATAACACAACGGATATCGCATTTTGCGTAAAATTAAAAATTGACTTTTCAATACGGAAACTTTTTTTTTTTTTTTTTTTTAAATGGCGTTTATCGCAATTTCCATCAATCAGGGCTGGGCAATATATCTCATGCGATATGCATGCGCATCTTGTCAGTAAAGCCGGTTCCTTGATTAGCGGTAAATCTCCATCACCTGTTTTCAAATGGAACGGCATTTAATACACAGAGCCATAGTTCACTGACAAGCTACGCAATATCGCGTTCATTATCGAAGGCGATTCATCTATATAAATAAAATTATTATAAATTGTATGTTTTAATTTTAGAATACATATTGTATTTCTATTATGTAATGCATATATACATTATACAAATACATTATAGTTACATATTCTACGTAATTCTATATTACAAAATCTATATATAATCCACAGTGTTGATCATTTTATTTTTTAATTTAATAAAATATTTCATTATAAATTGTTTATTTATTCATTTTTTATATTTATATATATATATATATATATATATATATATATATATATATATATATATATATATATATATATACACACACACACAAAATCAGTTTTATATTATGTCATTTACATGTATTATAAAATACATATAAATTGTTATAAACTTTAATTGTTTTTTTTAAACTGTTTTAAAAAAAAGTTAATATATTTGTTATTTAGCGTAATGCAAATAATTTCAGTTTATTTTTTAAAAGATGTTTAATTTATTGTTATTTATTCAATGTTTAATGTAATTAAACAGTATAATTGTTTAATGTTTAATTAAAATAATGTGTTTTCTAAATGTTTTCTTAAAATGCATATATTTATTGTTGATTGTTTAAATTAAAGAATTAAACATTACACATATTACAAACTTATTTTAAAAAGTGAAAAGTTTTTCATTTTTATTTATTTAATGTTTCATTTAAATCAGTTTTTGTTTATTTTAACAGTATTGTTAGTATTTTTATTTATTTATATAAATATTGTTGTTTAATGACTAATGTGTGTTTGTTTTAAAAATGTCTAAAGATGAACACAGCACTGCCAGTGGAACAAACAGAAAACCATGTTTTTTTTTGTTTTTTGTTTTTTTTAAACAAAACAAAAAAAGCACTGCCAAAACAAATCAAAACAAAACAAAGCAGTTGTGTAAGCCCCACCGTGTCGTCTGGCTCTGTGTCTTTAGGCTCATCGGGCTCAGATTCTGGTGCGACCGCAGAGCTCAAGTCCACAGCAGCAGCAGACGAGGGCGCCGTAACCTCCTGCAAATGAACACACATTAAAACACACACATCCTGCTTTCAAAACCGTCCACAGAGACCGAAGAACGATCAGCTACATTATGAAGCATGCAGAATTAACAATATCACGATCAAGAAGAAGAAAAGCTGATTTGATGTTGTTGAATTGGGAGAAAAATGGTGAAAAAGTGCTGAACCTGCAGTGAAAAAGTAATATTTGGTTGTTGTTTTTTTGCTTTTCAACTCTGTTCCGTTAAGAGGAACTGAACTATGATGTTTGGGCAGATAAAAAAAAAAAAAAAAGTACATCAAGTCCTTTCTGTCTCAGGTGACCTACATTCAGTTCATGAGGCAAATACTGAGCCGTTTGACTGGAACCACAAGAACTGTCAAGAGTCCTGGCTGTTTATGATGATAAAGACACCATCATACAGGAGAAGTGTCCCACATCAGCAATTAACACACATTTACACCTCTGCACGTGCATACATGCATCCTGAACTAAAACAAGCAGAAGCTAACACACACAAATGTGCCAGACCTGTGAAAAACAGCAGAAAATAAGACGGGTGAGACAAAGAGATTGGCACGTCAAAAACAGCGAGAGCCCAGAGGAGGGAAAACACAAAACAGACGCTCAGTAACAACAGGACAGACCGGAGGGGGAGGAGAGGGAGAGAGCATGAGGGACCGGACCTGGGCGACGGGGGGAACAGGAGCACTAGAGAGCCAGAAATCCAGATCGGACACCTAGAAGAGAAAAGGCAGGGTGGGGAAAATGAGTCCAATCCTGGTTGACTCGAACAGAACCCCAAACAAACGCTCTGACAACCTCAGAAAAACAAAACAAGCACATATTCCATCACCCTGTCTGCTATGGCCACTTCAATAGTTGTTCATTTTACATATTTGATTATTATTATTATTATACTGCAGTTAAATTAATTTAGGAATGTATATGGTGTAAATATGGACAACTCGTTTTCATTTAAGCAAATAAAAATATTTCAGTTAACACTGCACCCCCTGGCGGTATAGATTTTAAGAAAGCAGAAAATTCATAGTCGAATATCATTAAAGTTTACAATCAATTCATCGTTGAAGGGTTACTCCACCCCAAAATGAAAATTTTGTCATTAATCACTTACCCCATGCCGTTCCAAACCCGTAAAAATCTTAGTTCGTCTTCAGAACACAAATTAAGATATTTTTGATTCATTCTGACAGCTCTCTGACCCTCCCATAGACAGCAATGTAATTAACATAATCAACGTCCAGAAACGTAGCAAGGAGATCGGTAAAATAATCCATGTGGCATCAGGGGTTCAACCATAATTTTATGAAGCTACGAGAATAATTTTGGAATGACATGGGGTAAGTGATTAATGACAAAATTTTCATTTTGGGGTGGAGTAACCCTTTAAGGTTATTATTGCAAGATGTACATGGAAGAAAGCTAATAATAATAATTTTTTCATACAATTTAAATAAGTACGCAAACTGATATTCTCTTCTTAATACATTAAATCTTTTTTTGTGGTATTTCTGGTGCATTTTAATTTTAAGATATATTAACTAACAATTTGTTTAATTTAAAATTTATCCATTAGTTGTTAATAACAACAGCAACAATAATTATTTTACTATTTGTAAAAAGACTATTATATATTTTTATTTATATTACTTCACTTCTTTTATTTTTATTCCTTTATTTTATAGAAATATAAAGATATTTTATTAAAAATAAAATTTTTTTCAAACAATTCTTGAGATTTGAATTTTTGAATATGTACAAATATATAGAGAAAACACCATAGAAATTTTGCTAGAAAATGACTTTCTACCAAAACAAAAACAAAAAATAAAACAAAATCTAAAATAAAAATACTTTTTTTTTCTCAATATTTCCAGCTTTGGACTACTGTCAAACAATAGCATGCATGAGTAGAGAGCATAACCTAATAATAATTTCATTACATTTTCTGGATTTTGAGCTGAAATGCAATACAAATAAAATTGATGGATTAAATTAACAACAATTAACCATCCTTTATTCATTAACACCTCTAGATTAGGCAGTATAAACTGCAGGCATGTGGCCATTAAAACAGTTTTCATGCTTTTTCTCTATTTAACTGTTGATTTAAGCTTTGTATATAAATTGTCATTTGTGGCAGCCCAAATTTTGTTTCAACAAAGTAATGGAATATTTCAAAGTTGTATAAATAAAGCAAACAGCAAATGTTAGTGATGGAGAGGCTATAAGACAAGCTTTTTTAAAGATAATACTTTACTGTCGGTGCAAAACCAATCATACCTCAGCAGATGTGGATGTGGGCGGGGCTGCCGCCTCTTTGGTCTCCTCTGATTGGACGGCCTCTTCTGGCTGGGACTCTGGAAGCTCCTCCTCCACCTCTTTGTGTTTCTTTTTTTTCTTCTTTTCCTCTTTGCTCCTCTACAAAACATCAAAACCACCAGATGAATATTAATGAAGTGTAGTTACATAAAGTAACATAGGAATCCTCTATTCCTAGAAAACTGCCATCTCACCTTCCTGTCCTTCTCCTTGTCTTTCTTCTTCTCCTTACCGCTCTTCTTCTTGGTCTCCTGTGGGATGCTCTCGTTGTCTCGGTCCTCAGCAGGGCTCTTCAGCACCTCTGGACGGTGGGTCCTCACTGGAAGCTTCTCGCTGTCTGCAAGCGGCCTGGAAAAATAAGAGAAATAGAGATTAGATGGACAGAAAGAGAAGGAGAGTGAATGGGAGAGACAACCAGTCACATGGACGCTATGAAAGGTTTCAGCTTATTTAATATACGGGTCACAAGTCTAAAGGCCTGTTCGCAACAAGTCTGATGGGACAGCGCCACTCATGTATAACATTTCATCAACTAATATACATATTTTGCTGCACCAAATCTATTCACACCTTTGGTCTTACAACTACCGATCAGTGTTGAGAATTGATTTAATTTAACAAAACAAAAAACACTGAATCAGAATGATTTTAATTTGTTGAACATCTACATTTTTTCCACAGATATGAGGCTAAACATGGTTACTAGAGTGTGAATTTGTAGTCTGAATATAATGGGGCATAAAAAAATAATAATTTAAGAAATGAACAATGTCTTTATATTGCTTTGCACTCTGTGGTTGCATACAATAACATCTGTAAAGTGCAACCAGTGTAATAAGTTTAATTGACAAATAAATGGTTATTTTTAATTGCTCAAAGCACTCAATCAATCTCAAACTCATGTTACTGATCTGAACTGGGGCCTGTTCCATAAAACAAGTTTACCAAATAAGC